>WURT03262987.1:0-25739 GCA_009936505.3 Holothuria glaberrima | reverse complement strand
AAAATAAATGCATCTCCATTTTACTTTACATAGTAAGAATTTACTGCATTTTTCAATGACAGCAACATCAATTATGAGTAAGTAGAATACTTTTTCTGTGATCTGTACCAATGTGGTATAAACTCTGTAAGAATTTGATCAACATCAATTTGATCAACATGAAAAACTTGAGAAAAGTATTCACACTGGTCAGTGTCATAATATTTTTTTTTTTTTTTTTTTTTTTTAATGGATCAATTTTTTTCAGTGTGTGTAGGCCCTGGCTAAACTCCAAGGCAATTATGCATGGTCTAAAGGCTACAAGAGAAAGGATGCAGTTTATAAAAAAAAAATCCTTATTTTGGTTGATTTTCAGATTTCATGGCCACCATGTTCAACATCTCCAGAGCAAAAGTAAATGAAATCATTGGCATCAAAATTCGAGAGTTTCATCGATACAGACATCAGCAATGTGTATTATGATATATGTGTGTGTACAGTATGCATGATGCATACCTTGTATTGCATGAGTTTTTCTTTCAATGATTATCAAAATCTATGCAGTCGTGATGGCATTTGTGTTTCCATGTGTGTGTGTAATCAGTGTTCGAAATAACGCATGCACACATGCACCAATAAATGAAACTTTTTGTCAGTGCTTGCATTTTTGAGTTGCTTAAATGCACATGCAGGTAATAATTGCAAAACCAATCCTACCACAAAATATTTTGTCACAAAGACATAATCGCATACTACACAGTATGACGATAATGTAGGCATTTTCTGTTAAATTTGCTTCCTAACTTTAAGTGAAGGTTTCATAGTTCTTTTTGTTAACCCCCCGTGCACAAAATATTTTGAATAAAAAAAGAAAAACACAACCATAATTTGTTATGTTGCATTGTATGTTTAGTGGCAAAAAGTGATGCACACCATAGCAAATGGAAGGGAAGGCTGAAGCTTCTCACCACTGAAAATGTATAGAATCAGTGTAATCCTAAAAATAAGTAAGGGAAATTTATGACATGATTTTTCATGCTAGCAATTGCTTTCGTTCTTTACTGTTGAAGTAATCTAGAGAATATCCACCCTAAAGTTTTCATCACAGAAAGTTAATATGAACATGATATAGTTAAAAGAACACAATTTACTAGACAATTAAAGCACAATTGTAATGTACAGTACATTAAGTTGGGCTCTGTCTATGGTATGGAGGTACTGTACATCCCCACCTTCACACAAACTGGCAAACCAGGCTGTAACCATCCATGTAAAGAAGAAAGGTGAAGAAACAACAAATAGGATGTCATGTCACAGATAAGGATAAGACAAACAGCTATAGAGGGGGCCAGTCTCTCATAACAAGTTCTGGGCTTGGATCTTGGGGGAAAAGCCATTTACAGAATAGGGAAGAGCACGTAATAACAGCAACATGGGAGGTAACTGAGAAAACTTAAACGTGTATTGAATTTACACAAGTTTTGCTGGAAAAAGCAACAAAAAAATTGTGGAAGTGAGAGGTAAGTGCCCCAAGGGGATCTGCTCTAAATGGACTTTCTCGTCCTGCCTGTACATTTACACTGGCATGGAATACGCACTTCTGCATGCACACGTATGAAGGCTGACTTTTCTTTCCAGTGGGAGGGATATTTTTTCTTTAAGCTTGAAGGCCTTTGTATATTAGCAATGAAAGTGGCCATAACTTATGTAAAGACAAATTAAGAAAGTTGCGTTGTGGAAATGCCCCAGCCCAAAGTGCTGAAAGAGAGAGTTATCCCCCCTCAGCTTGGCACTCCTGTCATCCCAGTGGAAGCTACACCATCCCAGCTGGGCTTGCTGAGTTCAACTCCACAAATGAAAAATGTTTCATTATTTGCCAGGACACCATTTTGTCCTCAGACTTTTCACTTGGGATAATTGGTGGTTTCGGGGATGACGCCAGGGACTTGCCCCCCCCCCCCAGCTTGGCACTCCTGTCATCCCAGTGGAAGCTACACCACCCCAGCTGGGCTTGCTGAGTTCAACTCCACAAATAAAAAATGTTTCATTATTTGCCAGGACACCATTTTGTCCTCAGACTTTTCACTTGGGATTATTGGTGGTTTCGGAGATAACGCCAGGGACTTGGCAGTACTGCGAAAAGAAGTTAAGAACCTCAGTGACAAAATTGATTGTGTAGCCCAAGGGCTGAACAAAATGGAAACCACAGTGTTTAGACTTACATCAATGTTAACAAAACTAGTAACCAAACAGCAAGCAGATTTAACAGCTATCTAGAAGTCTGATCATCCTTAGTGCAGTGGAGCTGAAAATGGAAAAGTTTGGATAGGTGATGAGAACAATTTCATAACCATTGAAAAAAAACACTTTTAGGTGCATTTTACAAATGTGAAACTGGCAAGGACTATTGCTTGAAGCTGATGTACTAGAGATTCTATCAGGGAGCAATTTTCAAGCAGGGCATTTTTTTTGTGGTAAGAACATTGTTGCTAAGGACAGCCTTATAGTGAACAGTATATCAATGCTATCTTAGCACAGGTTGAATTTGACTTTCCTGGAAGTACTTTGCAGTAAAATGTCAAAATTCTCAAAGAATCTATTAACAACAAGTGCAGACAGTACTAAAGAGAAAACTCATTGGAAATCTGACACTGTTCTGGCCACATTCGTTGGAGGAGCAGTTGTGAACATACCGACCACAGCATCAGGAAGGGGTGGGGGAAGGGTTGTCACAATTTGTCTTCTTTCCTTAAAAATGATTATTAATGGAAATTCATTATTCCAAAGGTGGACAACAGGGCAAGGGGCCTAAACATGGTGTAGTATTATACCCCCACTGTTTTATTGCATGTTCACTGTGAGTACATACAGTGTCTGTTATTTTAAATAACCTACTAGCGAGCTTTTTTTTTTTTTTTTGAGTAGTGTTATTTTTCAAATATTAATATAGATTGCGTTAGTCTCAATGAAGTTCCTTCTTAAAGAGTGTTACACTGTTTTTGCATCCAATCAAGGCACTTCAACACATCAATCACATGCTTCTTTAAACCCATTTGGGCTGTCTTTACTTGAATTTATTTGCTCTGAATCTTTTGTTCATATTTCTTTAACTTTTCATCCTTCATGTAGAGATTTTGTGTTTAAGCCTACAATTTCCCATTTTCTACATTTGTCAAATGTAGCTGTAAGTGTTAAAAAGTCTACTGCAAGGTAGGAAGCAATCAATTTTTGACATTTGAGATATATAGTCTAGACCCTACCCCCACCCCACCTTCAGCAAAATAATGCTGAAGGTGGGGTGGGGGTAGGGTGCAGGAGGTAGACTTTCTGGCTTCTCAATCAAGTTGATGAAAAAGATAAAATCCTACTCGGTAAGCACCCCTCTAGGGGTTTCTTTCACAGTGGGGACTGCAAGTCAGAAGGACAGGTCCTACCAGGTTATTTCCCCCAAGAAATTTGCACATTTTTACAGTATGTACAGTACTTCAGTCATGGAAGGGGCTTGGAACACCTGAACCCCAGGGGTAAGGCTTATCTGTTTGCATACTCTTATTGCTAGTGTATTACCAGTACTTTTATTGTGGTCATTGCATAGCATTCTTACAATGTTCCACATTTTGCAACCTGAAAATGTACCTCTTTTTTTTCTTTTGAAATAATATGTAAACTTGTGATGTCATTTAATGTTAGTTCCTGCTTTTATTTTTTTTTTTATTTTTTATTTTTTTTTCATGCTGTGCCTTGGTTCATTGGCCTAGAAAGCTGTTCTAGAGTGGGGGCACTGACCACTTCCTCTCCTTTGAACCAGTGTGGAATATTTATGGGTCCTTAGACGCAATTTGGTGCAACATGTGAGCAAATTATCTTGGGAACAGCGCAAAGTCAAGGTGGGCAAAGAGCAATGACAAGGCACCCTGAGAAAACTAGAAAACTTTGCCCCAATATTTCTGAGAAAAACTATAATGTTGCCATTATAAATATGGCAATATCCTGCCACTTGGAAAATATTGCACCCCAAGCTGTCTCCATAGTACTACACTGTGGACTCAAACTGTATATAGTGTAGAATACAACTATAACAGGCCAGGCTATAAGCCTGACCACTAGAACACAATTACTGTACAGTACTATAACATAAGACATAGCAGTAACTCGGCAACAACGGTGCATGTTTTTTAATAGCAATCTCAAATTTGCACATTTTATTGCAAGCCCTAAAAGATTTATTGAGCTCATTTTTATTAAAAAAAAGAAATTGATCTTGGTCATTATTTCACGTTCCGATAATTCTGTCAACTTTTGGTTTACATGCTGTGGGCTACTATGTTGCATTTTACAGCCCGCTCATATTTTCCATACTATATACATGCACCCATATCAATATCCATGGACAATTCTTTAAAGTGCAAATGCCTGTACATAAATCTGCACAGCCTGCAGACCACAGCTATTTAGAATGTTTAATAGTGCAATGATGTACATATACCGGTAACAATCAAGAAATTCCAATGTACTGTAATTGGAATATAACACTTGTATTTCTTGAATAATAATAATAATAAACCAGTGGAGGTAAACGTTAGACCAAATGGCAATTGGTTACTTTCATTTATTCATGTGAAGGATATTACAAATGCCACTACTTCCGTTTTGATTTAGTCATTTTCATTCATGCTGCATCGTAGTGATACACAGAAGCCACTGCAGTGACCTTCCGGCCGTATCTTGGCAGACTGCTCATTGGTTGACAGCAGAGTCAGTCAAAGAAAGTGAGGACAACTGTATGACAGAAACAAGACTACCCTGTACAAGCTTTGTGTGATGATCTGAAAAAACACATGTGCAAAAGGATTGCACAACTGCAACCTGAGTTGGAAGGAAAATAGCAAAAGCAAGAAGAGCAGTAGTGATGAGACCCCTAAAAGTATGAGTTTTACAACTACTGTACTACCAAAGGGGCTATCCACGTCATGATTGATCAGAACCACACAAGAGGACTCCTCACACTCCACAGAATTAACTCTATGCAAAACTAGCCACTGGGTGAACTCAAGCAGACTAACTCCAGCGACCTACCATAGAACTGGTCTAAAACAAAATTAATGAGAATGGAATAGAATTCTCACAGATTTTGTCAATCAATAGTGAGTAAAAAACTCAGAAACTAAATTCTTGTAGACTATCATTACAATTGTTTCGCAGAAGAGTCAACAACTATGTGGAATAACATATGTATGAAATGCCTTTGCGGCACCAACACAAGAAACTCTTTGTAGGGTTAAGGTTTGGTCCATGCTCGCGTAGACTATAACTGGAACAATATCAGGACATCATACTATTACACCTTGAAAGCACTGCAAACGACCTACTGTACAACCAGAAAATTCCCACATCTGCCTAGATCTTCTACATGAACTAGGCCAAAATTGTGCAACTGCCACTGTTAGACATAACACAAATTTAATGACAACTGAAAGGTCAAACATTGTACGAATGTGGAACTCCCAGGTCAGAAGACTCATTCATCAAATCCTGTGACTTGCTACATTTATAAAAAGAATTTACACTTATAAAATGAACCCATTCTCTACCCAATACTTTACTGAATTAGAATCAACACTGCCTTGGTAATGATACCTTGCAGAATTTAGGAATCCTTGTGCAAAACTTCAAGTACTACAGTTATTCCCTGATACTGTACATTGCTGATAGCAAATACATTTTTTCCAACTTTTGTATTCTCTTTAAAAGGTCTGTTTCATCACCCATAACACATTAGGAATATCCCTTTATATCTCCAAAAATGATCAGTTACATATAACAGACAGTTTGTGTGTGAATCTGGCCTTGAACAATTTAGATGCAACATACAGTACAGAACTCCACTGCATCTCTCCAAAAGAGGCATTGGACAGAAGTTTTAGTGTTTTAAACTGGAGGAGAGGCTAGAAATAAACCTGGAGGGGAGAAGTTTTAGTCTGGGGTGAAATTTATTGCCTGTAAACTTCAATAGCTTCACTAGTCTACAAGATTCATCCCATGCATTACTAACGTACCCATGGGATATCAATATTTCAATCAGAGTAACTAAAACCAATTTTTTTCAGTGTCCTTGTATCTACACCATGCACTTTAAGGTCTCACTAATTGCTAGTACATAGCCACAAGGCAATAAATAGCTTTCAAAGCCTGCATTCTCCCTTTACGTTTACAATTCTTGAACAAAGCAACAGTACAGCACTGTACCCACAGAAGAACAGTTGACCCAATAAACATAACAAATAGCCCTTTAAGTTTTATCTCTGGATAAAGACCATGCTCCTTGATATGTTCTACTACATCCTTGGAGATCTTCTAGTTCAACTGTGCACTAATTGACATTTAAAGGAGATCTGGCATCCCCCCAAAATGAAAGTTGCTTGCAACTAACTGACAAAACATATTTAGGACTATCTCCATAGGTCCAAATACAGTTGATAACTGCACTTTGATTGACATTCATTCAAACAAAACAGTTTCACTCTGGTTGGTCAACAATGAATCTACAGTCAACTGAGTTTGACAATTCATCTCTGTGTTTGACCAGGGAGTAATATTGCCTCAGGCAATTAACTAAAACTCAGTGCAGGATAATGTGGCTGTCTAAGAGGTGTACATCACTAAGACAGGAAGTTCTGTTTGAAAAGGAGGAGGAGCCTGAGTTGGGAGAATGTTGGGAGAATTTTTACTGTCTGGGTTGAGATTAGAGTGTCTTTAACTTTCCATAACCCTCCCTGCTCACACTGTCCACAGAAGGAACAAACTTGAGACAATAACTGTCCTTGATAAGCTAACTGTTCTGTAATAAAAAGGCTATAAGCAATTTTTTTGTATACCAAGCCTTAAACCTGGGAAAACTGTATACTACAAAGTACTGTACCATACACTGTAGAAACTCATCAAAATTGTAGCAAAACTAATGAAGGAATTTCCTTCCTGTTTAAAGAAGTTAACAGACACTTTACCAGTATTCTACTGATACAAAAATAAATACTATTTTTTCTTTGAAAAACATGGTATGGAATGATTGCAGCTACAGAAGGTTTCTTTGAAAGACTTGTGAGGTGTGTCTTTCCACCTCAAACTAAAACTTGATGAATTCAGCAGACATCAAAAGAACAAATTTGCTAACTTAACCATGATGTGGTACTTAAAACAAGTTTTCCTGAGACATCTTTCACATCCTGTTGTTAAACATATATACCACCAGCAGCAATAATCATAATAAGCTTTTCTGACAGAACATTAAGGACATATGTCTCGCCTATCCTGTAATGTATATACAAGATGTCAATGTACTAAAACGAGACAATATGCACGACAAAATATAAAAGCTCACTTTGTCTTCCAGGTTGATAAAGTACATCAACCTACTGTAACATGCTTCAGACTGTACTCTGTACTATTATTTGTCTGTGGCATTTTGAAGTTTGTCATTCAGTTGACAGAGTTGCTCCAAGAAGTTGTTATTTGGTCCAATTTTTCTTTTAGCTCGGACAAAGCTGGTTGCACTTTGTGCTGTCATACCTTTCTTAATCATGAAATACGCAATCACCAGAGAAGATGAACGGCTAAATCCCTTCATACAGTTAACAAGAATTTTGCCTGAAAGAGGAAAAGTAAATCAAAACATAAAAGGGTGCTTTCACAATTATTGCAAAGGATGACAAGTATTGAAAACAAAAAATAGGGATCTCGATCCTACCAACGATGTACCAGATCCCACTATCCCACTCATGCCTGAAGCACTGCCCCTATTTGGGATGGGGGTCCAAGGTCCTGCTAAAGGACCCATGGTGGGGTCTACGAGGCAAAGGCCCTGGAAGCTCTCCTGTTGTAAAAGTTTCCAAACCAGTGTTTCGCCTTTTATAACACTTGGTAAGAGTAAAATAACTTTAAGTATCATCCTGGAGGATATATGTCACTAGCCACCTTACTTTTACAAATGTATGAAGAAACTTTCATAATCTGCTGGAGAAATAAGGAAATATCAACTGCTAAATTGATGCAGCTATATTCAAACAATTATTTAAAAGAAAGGATACTTTGCAGTTCTCTCCATGCAATACTTTATCATTTTTGGTACACAAAAGAAAAGTTTTGGGTATTTATTGCTGTTCATATTCTGATGTGGATGAGAAAAAGAGGATTAGACACATGTTTGGATTCAATTTACAGAAAGAACCAGATTTCAGTTCCACGATGTTTTCAAGGCTCTCTAGTACCACCCCAGACAGTAAAAATGTTTACATGTAGCCCCTCTTCCAATTTAACTGTTCAAAGAAAACTTGTGTAGTACACCTCCAAGACAGAGCCACAGTAGCATACACAGAGTTCAAACTGCCTAAGGCTATTGAAAAACAATAGCATGTGTGAGCTTAGTTGGAAACACAATTGGCTGTACCAGTCATCGTTGACAAACCAGAATGGAGATGTATTGTGTGAAGGAATGTCAAATAACGTGCAGTCACTAACGGTGTTTAGAACTCTAGGGCTATTCATAAATATGTTTGGGCAAGGAGTTGCTAGAAACTGTCTGGTTTGGGAGATGTCATATCCCCTTTAATTAAAGCTCAAGGTTGCATATTCAGACCTTGATGAACATTCAATGAAATTGTCAGAATATACTATAAAAGGTAAGTTGTACTAGTGCCTAAAGTCCATAGCACATTACACAGTTGTGTACTGTAACTAAACTAGACTGATGTGGCCTGGTCTTGAATTTCCATGATGATTTTCACTTGTAGTTAGTAACCCACCTCAACCTATGAATACAACTTACTAGCATACTGTATACTGATGTTGTTGCACTTAGTACTTGGGATCCCCCATAGAAAATTACTAATACCTGATTAGTCGAATTGCTGTGACCTAATATTACAGACTCGGTGTTGGTTGGTCCTCCAGCAGCTACTCTGAAACCTATATAAAGTGTTCTTAACATTACTGCATGCACTGTTTCTAGGTGTCCCAAACTTACACATCACCCCATTGTTTGATCTTTACATTGGCTCCCTGTTGAATCTTGTGTCCAGTTCAAAGTTTTGCTAATATTATATAAAGCCATGAACGGTTACACCCCTACACTGAAGATCTGGTTCAGGCACAAAAACCCTGACCTAGACTGAGATCTGCCAGTGAGCAGTTTCTGACAGTTCCAAAAACCTGTGTTAGCTATGGGGGCCACGCTTCCGCAGCCTTTGCTGCTAATACATACAACAGCCTACCTTGTGAAGTTCAAAATTCTCCTACTGTTGACTGCTTTAAGTCTCGTCTGAAGACGTATTTGTCTGTCTCTTTGAGACAGCTACTGTGTTTTTCTATTGTGTTTTTTGTATTGTGGCTTGTTGCCTTTGTAAAGCGCTTTGAGCCTTTTACGGGAAAGCGCGATATAACAACTTTCAATGTATGTGTGTATTTAGCTAGCACAAAATGGAACCTCAAAGAACCCTGATATCATATCTGGTACTGCTTTTAAGTTCATACAGAAACTGTACTGAGAAAGTTAATGCCTTAACTTGTGCATTTAAACCAAGCAAATTTTCTTAAGCAAAACTTATTAGTTGGCCCTAGTGTTGTGGAAAAATGCGTCATAGCACCAATCCAAACACTGTGAAAAAGACTGTGGTGTCACCACCCCCTATAAGTTTTATTCATGTGATTCTACCAGTGCCTTTGCTGTAAATCTTACATGACAGAAACTGTAACACTGACATTAAAATGGGAAACTAAATTAGCAATTGCTTCTGGCACAAGGGTGTCCCTGGTAGACTGATACAAACAAGTATAGTGATGGTAATCACTGCATTACCCATACTGTCAATGTGGTTTCATGTCTTTCCTGGTAACTTGTCACTAAATACACCCCTCACCCTGGTACATAAAAGCTACAGCAAATGCCTAATCAATTACTTACCATTTCTTATTGAGAGGTTAAATTACATTTTCTTTAAAATTAAAGGTATAATTAATATAAATTTATAAAAGCTTAATTTACCTAGACTTCAGGCTTACCTCCACTAGTTACAGCATTATCAATAAAGTCAGACGCAGTGTCAAAATATTCAGCTATTTTGGTAGTCTCATCATCACTACAAGCAAGGCCAAAGTACTTGATATCCAAATCCTTGTGAAAAAGAGGGTTCCAAGCCAAAATAATAAGAGGCCAATTCCATGAAAAATGGACATGAAGCATAAAAAATGAAGTTACTCATGCATCAATAAAAATAGGTTGTATGTGTTCACAAAAGGTCTAAGTTTAATAGACAAAACGAAATATCATTGTTTCCGACATTGTTCACATAGAAAATGTATGCAGCCCTCAGTTACAAAAAGTGTCATTTCAGATTCTTCTACCTTTTTAAAATAATTAGTTTTTAATTTCTTTCCTCAGTACTCAATTTAAAGTGAAGTGTTTCAGCTCCATGTGCAAAATGAATTAGACACTGTATGTGCCTATTTATGGCAATAATTCCCAAAACAATTTTGTGATCCTCGCTATTGTAAATTTAAGGACATACCTTTCTGCAAAATCATTAGCGCTGACAGTGTAACATCCGTCACAATTTTCACAAAAGTTAACGTAATTGCCAGAGAATAAATGCAAATTCAACAAAATTCTGGATTCTCTGCATTTATACTTTAGTTCATCTTAAGGCCCAAACCTATCAAATATCCTCATTAATTAGTCAAAATTTTAATTAAAATAATAATGCAACACCCGTCACAATTTTTGTGATGGGTGTTACATCCCTTAGATGTGGCAAGATGTTAACATTCAGATATATTCAAATTTGTACAATATTGTCAATCATTGCATTCCTCCAGGTACCCTGCTTTACCTGTTACATTACAAGGCATGAGATTACTCACTTTACCTAAATTTTGCTTGATAGCAAGGCAAAAATGTGATAATCACATGAAAAAGCAATGCACATGTCAGATACAGTATTCCGAACTATAGAGTGCATTTGCAGTGGACAATTAACAGTACTGTACATCTGCAGTGGACCAGCAGAGCAGTTGCAGTGCACAGGTATTGCATGCTTCAGTACACTTCATTTTACTAACTTCAATGTACTTTGGAGGGAACAAGGTGAAAAGACTTCATCATGTGAAAGGGGAGAGGGGGGAGGGTAGGCAGTTCCCTATCTTACGTTACCAAGTCGATGAACTGTTATATTTTTAGGGAAAAATATGCAGTCATGTTATACATGACATAAGCAAAAGCTTTAAAGAATTCAACTCTTTTGGAGGAATGTGAGTTGTTCTCATATTGACAATTGAGAGGTTTTATAAAAACCAACTAGACCGATTTCTGTTCTTTGCTCTGTAGGCAGAATGTCATCAGTAGTACCGTAGCCTCTAAAACATTGTCTGGGCTCGTCGTAAGATTTACAATACAGCTATAAATGCATACAGTAAAGTATCGCCGTACCCCTCTGTTTGTCCGACTCTAGTAGTTAGTTACAGTAGATGAGGTTTAACGGCCCAGTTTCCAACCAATTGGTTCAAGTCGAGCTGGCCACAGCCTTTTTTCCAGTTGTGGCTCACTGGCTTGTTTTCCCTTACTCCACTGCTTATGCAGAGCATCACGCACAATGGCAGAAGGTTCCATTTTTTTTTAAAGTCTTTGGCATGACTCCACCTGGGAATCGAACCCGGGCCTCTCGCGTGAGAGGCAGATGCTATACCACTCTGTCAGACTCTAGTAAAACTTGAGTCTCCAATTAAATCTTTTTGATTTGTTGTCCTCTCATAGTCTGACTGTCAGCAGAGCTTCATCTTTTAGTAGCGCCGGCGCGATCACGCTCCTCCGTGCTCCTTAAATTAGCCCAGCGAGAGCAATTCATCACGCTCCTAAAAAAATATCAGCGCGCAGTCAAACTCCTTAATTCCTGCAGGAGAGCAACATGATTGCGCTCCTCAAAAGAAAGAAAAAAAATACAGCGGGAGCTTTTCTTACGGTAACCAACTCACGCAGTCCCTGGGCTCGAAATGACTGAAGGCACTGACAGCATTGGCTATCACGTCCTTGCCGATGGCCGCAGTGCAGATTAAAAATTCACCTTCACTTGCGGCCAAAACTGCTGCAGTGCCCTTCTGTGCATGACTATCGGTGCCTTCCTCATATAAAGAATATAATTTCGCTGATTTCTCAGTAAATTCTCCAGTTTTTGCAAACACATAGGGTCCAGAAATTCAAAGACATTCGAAACACTGTAAGTGTTTCTTAACAGAATTTTAAACGATCGGAGCACCTTGTAACATTTTGTTACATACACTGCCACTGCGCATGATACATTCACACTCAGATGTAGATCAAGTTTGTGTCTTCATTGGCTCATACGGCAGTATTGAGTATTGGCTTGGCCCAGTTCAAATGCAGTACACATAGCTTCAACAAGAGGCTGTAGCTTACTGCAACCCTCAGAATCTCAATCAAAACCATACTTAAAAATGGATCAAAAAATAAAAAAATGATGAAACAAAAAATTCTAGCAGTGGCACTTTGGGGAATCTGTAAATACAAACATAAATTTGTCTTCTAGCCCCGAAATTTACTATATGGTTGCGTACGTAGCACATGTACGTCACAGGCTTTGTTCATGACAGTCTGCACTGTTTACTTTATGTCAGTTACTCAATAACAGGATTGATCGTCGTAATTGATCTAAATAATGAAGGTGGTCAAAAATATGGACTAAACATGGACCTGGCAGGTGTAAAAGAGTCTCAAATAACAATTTGAAATATTTTTGCAAGCTTCAGTGCGAAGATCTCTCTCTACCGGGCAACTTTCTCCAGAGGGTCTGGGCACTTTTGCCATTGCCTAACATGTAGTACTGTACATATGACACTAAAAACCTAACCTACACATGTGTCTCTGCAGTTCACCTGCTATACACAAGGTCTACCCTAGCACTTGCTAAAGTGCCTTTCTTAAAAACTTTCAACAGTAATTCTTGCATTTTTTGTCTGTTTTGTTCTTTAACATTGTAAATGGTCACAAAGTCGAATGAATGATATGATTACTGTACGTTGCTGCTCATCTAAATTTCTTACATTAAGTTTTTGGTATTATTGGCCAAATATAATAGTGTTATGACAGAGTCAAAAAAATAAAGACTTACCCCATGAGCACATGCTCTGGCAGATTTTAATAAAACTTGGGACTCAACTTTTTAATAATAGGTTATCAGTGGTGGGTGGTCAGGAAATTGGAGTCGAGGTCATCTAGGGGTCATTTTGAGGTCATTTTATAAATGGAAAAAAATGTTTTCTTCCAAAGGATTCATGCAGTGACAGTCTTGGGTGTTAATCATTGTGTTTTACAAACTGGGAATGTACAGTAACTGATTCATTAGGGGTGCAGGGGAATTAAATGTCAGTGGTCATCTAGTGGTCACTTTGGTACCTTACCTGTTCTTATAAACATCGTCCTAGAACCAATTCACACCTAGCAATCTTGTGGTAATATGTTTGAGTGTCTCGCAAAAACTGCCAATGCCAGTTGAAATTTTCTTGGGGCTCTTATCAAGGAAAATGAGATACCTTAGACTTGGGTTTGGAATGACTGCATTTAACAAAAAAACTTTTTTTTTCTAAGAAAATATCTAGGCATATTGCTTTATCAAAATAACAAATGTTGAGTGGTTCAATGATTTTGAATGTGTTTTATCTTTTAAAGATATGAACATCCTGCATACAGTATATCCAGTCTTATATATGCTATTACAACATAAGTTGTGCAAATGTTGAGGAGAGCAAATTGCTCTCCTGAAAGACTCCAGGAGAGCAAAAAAGTATTTGTGCTTTAGCAACAGTTTTGTCCAGGAGAGCAATTTCAGAGCGTTGATGACCCCAGGGGAGCAATTTAGTGCTCTCCTCGATTTTTAAAAAATGAAGGCCGGCATAGGCAAAATTGGTCGGGAAGCAGACTACATTGATGCCAATGTACGCAAAACAACATCCCTGTGCTTTTCAAGCTTGCTTTTAAATGCCTTGTTCTTAGATATTTGAGTGTGCATGGCTTTCATCCTGCGAAGTGGCACTTCTGAACCTTTTTGGGGTTTAGACCACAGAGGTGCGCCCTTCATAGGCAATGAAATGCCTTTAATGGCGGAGCTGACTTCCTATTCAAGTGTTTAATTCCAAACACTCCTCTGTGAATGGAATCCTGTTTCTTTTGCTTCACAGTCTGGCATATTTTGCCTTTATGAGACCTTTGTGGCTATCGGCAAATTGTGCAGAATATCAGTCGGATTAATACTGAAGGCTAACAGTTTAGCTAGGATATAGACGTGAAAGAGAATACCCCAAAATAAGTCCTGAGCACTGATTGGACAAAATTTGAAAGCCAAAAAGGCCTTGGAGGTCTCACACACATTTGTGTTAGTTTGCAGTTCTTTTCAAAGTTTTAAGATGTTTGTTGGATGAAAGGATGTACTGAATGAGTAATAAGATTTGGTAATAAAAGGTCAGTGTGAATATAGCTTTCTTCCTCATTTGTAATCAGTGTACATACAGTATCTATTCTCCAGCCTGGCTGCATTTGCAAGTACTGTACTTCAAGCAGCTACTACACTATGGAGGAACTTAATAACCAATAGTCAAGAAATAAGTGAAATTGCATTTTTTGCATGTATGAGTTGACTATTTCAGGTGGTGGGGCTCCTTTGTTAAGGAAAAGGTTGAAGAGCATTGTTATCTGAGCTCCTTTTGTCTATTTTTACTGTCTAAAGCTAAAACCTCTCTCATTTATCTCATATTCTGCTATATACCCTACGCATGCATACTCTACTACCTCTGTACGCATCCTGAACTCTTCCACCCCCTTTAAAAATGGAAACTTCTGCCGTTGTGCGTGATGCTCTGCATAAGCAATGGAGTAAGGGAAAACAAGCCAGTGAGCCACAACTGGAAAAAAGGCTGTGGCCGGCTCGACTTGAACCAATTGGTTGTAAACTGGGCCGTAAAACCTCATCTAACTAACTCCCCCCCTCCACATCCCTGAATCATCTCTTTGTTCAGAAAATTTCCACAAACATTTTAAATGTCACTTGTTCAAGCTGAGTAGCTGTTATGAACTTCATTTAAAATGAAACTATGGCAGAATTTCAGTTATGGGGGTCTCAATTTTAGAAGAGTATTACCTGTCACACTCATATGTAACACCCATCACACAGTTTTTGGGAAAAAACACAAAATTTATAATTTCTCTGACTTAGTCTCTATAACATTATATGACCCCTCTACTGTCCCAGGACAATCCATGTATGAACACTCATATCTATTATACATTCACAGACTTTTGCAGAAAGATAAATGGTCCATTTTGTCACATCCATTTCAATGTAACACCCGTCACGCCCCTTTATTGGGTCCTGACTCTCCCCTCTTGTAAAACACTGGACTTCTGTGCAGATGTTATTATTGTTTGACATCTTAGGTATTGTAATGTAATAAAAAAATATTAAATTTGCTTGTCATCTTAGTAGGGGAAGTTTGCAAAAGTTAAAGGTCTACTTCTAAATGTAACACCCATCACATGGAATTGGCCAAGAAATGATGTTAGCACTCCAGACAATTGTGACAGTACTATGGCTCATTTAAGTGGGTTTTATCACTGGGAACCAATTTAGATTCAAGTATACGCCTTGACCTAGGATTTAGAGTTAAGGAAGAGTTCTACAGTTGCAAAACCATAAAGACCAGCAAATAAACACGAAATGTTCTTTAAGTCCATTGTTGCACAAACGCTTTTGAAGATTCACATCTTCCTCCTCAGGTGCAATTATATACAAGTTTGAAAGTTTGCAGTCAAAAGAAATCTGAAAAGTTACAATCCATTCCTTCAAAATACATCAAAATACAGAAAGGGTATAACTTGATCCATGGTGGTATAGTTGTCTGAACCCACTCTTAACACACAACTATACCATCATGGATTAAGTTATACCCTTTCTGTATTTGAACGAATGGATTATGGTTATGTGATTTCTCCGAGTCTGAAGTTTGCCTCTGATCTCTTCCCATTAACTTCCAACTTTCTATCTCAAACCCCTGTGAGGAAGCATCTATTATCTCAAATAACAAGTGGTGACTTTATAAGGCATCAACACTTACAGGACAGAGACAAAAGGTAAACTTTAAGTCAAGCCCATAATATTTGAAGAAGTGGATGCATAAGCTCCCTAGTACAAGCTGGTCATTGGAATAAAAGATTGAGTTTCTTTCCCTCTGTTATTAAGCATGCTAAATCCAACATTTGATAGGTAAGTAAATGTATCTGTGGCTGACCAGCTTTGATATCTATGAGAGCCTATAAAGTCAACAGACTTCATTGACAGTGAGTGGAAGTTGCAAACAGAGAAAGAATGCATTGCTTTACATAAACCTCCTGTGGTTCAGGGAAGGAAGCGACTAGTTACTAATTAATAAAGAATTTTTGAAAGAATATTGAAAGTGGGGGAGATAGGTACATGTCACCATCTCACTAGTTTTGAAAAGGCATCACTGAAATTCTTGTTTTTATAACTGTATTATATATACCTGTATCCCACTAAAGCCATTCACATGGTCTACCTTTCTAAGATGATGTATTACATGCTCTCCTCACCTCAGAAGAGGTAGAGAGGATAGCCAACAGTGCATAGGTGAATAAGTATAGAAACATTGAACTACATTCTCTTTTCATCAAACATATTTTTTCCCCACTTTGGCTCAAATATTTTCCTTCAAGGTTTTCTCTACAGTATGGGTCATTTCATCCGAACTCAAAGTAGGGGAAGTGAAAGACTTATGCTGGCTTGACTGAGCTACAGTAGTAATGATTCATAAATTTTTACCTTGTAGTATTCTTCACTGGTATCAACACGCATAAAACCCTTGCCTTCAGCAGCATTTAGGACATGTGTTATCCCCATTTCTTTCAGCCCTGTCTTATTCATGGCAATTCTTCTGTGAAGAGAGGCAATAAAACACAGAATTTGTTTGTGTTGCAAAGTTATATCTGAATAAACTCACACCATGTTTACAGTGAATGGATTTGGAACCGTGCAGTATTCGGCAGGAGGCTGAAGGAAGAGGGGGCTCCTCATAACATTTAACAGCCCAATGGTATGAGCTCTATGGAGTATGAAAAAAATTACAAAGCATGAAATAGAACCAGAAACTGCACCTTCAATTATTATTAAACATAATAAAACAGTCACAGTAAGTGTGCTGCACTGATGCAAATGGGTTTTAAGTTGGGCTGTATGGAAATAACATACAGTATCAGGTTTCTTGTTTAACTGTAATTTTATATTAATTTACAGGTACAGACTATTGTGGTGCCAGTATCTGAGAGCCCATCTGTATGCACACTGACAGCTACAGTACAGCATGTTTCCTTTTCAAAGACTGTTGCAATCACTCTCACAGTATTTGTATGGCATCTTCAAAAACTTTGGAATCTCCTTCTGAGCTCATTGTGCCAAGTTTGTGCTAGGCAGGAAGTACTGTATCTTTCGCTTCATCCCATCTTTAATTTGATGAGCCATCCCAGTTAAAGCACTAGGATCATACAGCTCAGTACATTTTGAGAAAAAAAAAAAATCACTTCCAACTAATAAAACTGCAGCATGATCTTTAAACCCTTGTAACTGTAAAACTGGTTTCAATTGCCAAACTATTTTGCATATATAGAAACTGTGGCAAAGTTTGGTGCTTCACCTAGAGAAGCTATGTCAATGTGTGAGGAAAACACATATTCAGGCCAAATACCTGTTACTACCTCAGGCAAGGAAGTGTGGTAACATATGAATCTGGAAGAAAAAAAAAACAAAGATTTTGCAAACATTGACGGCTGCATGACCACTGAATATGTAGGATTTGTGTTATTCAATATACATGTGTGTTACATGTAGGGTAATGTAGTTACCCATTCATTGGTCATCACCATCAGGCCTTGAGTTTTAGATTTTCCAGGTGTGCTACAAATCACACTCCTCAGGAAGTTAAGGAGTGTGGTAGGAGGGCTGTTTTATTAAACTTTAATAGATTTACCTGAGTTCCCATTCTTTATCTAGGTGTGCAAAAATCACACTTCTCACAGTGATTTGAGGCTAGTGATGGTGGGTGATCACACTCGCACGCCTCAAAATTCAAGGCCTGCACTATGTGTCCTCACCATTTTCCTTTGCTCTCTTTTCATGGTCTTATATACTGTAGCACACATCACTGTACTATTGAACTACTAATCCTACAAAAATAATTTATTTTAGCCATAAAGAAAACCTTGTAACTAAATATATACTGTATGCATGTGGAAAAAATTCTCAGTACTGCTTACAAATATCAAGTTGACCTTACTTTGATCCTATCAACAACCCTGGGAGAACTTCATTGTAATCATCAGCTGGTAGACGAAGAGAACCCTTTTCATCTCTGAGTAGAGCATCCAGTTCTCCAGGGGTGCACAAAGGTACTTTCTCTTTTGTTTCAGCATCCATAACTTTTCAGCTTTCTAGTCTTTACCCTCAGAGGCAAACTCAATCACATACGTCCAAGCCTATCCAAAGACTACTGTACAAAAGAAAACACATATAAAGCTTTAAAACTCTGAAAAATATTTCGGCTCATATGAGTTAGTACAGTAAGTATAAAACAGGGTCAAGGAGGTTAATGATGTGAAACAGCAACACCCCTTCAGCTACAGTATAGCCCTACATACTGTATTTGTGGTGAGAAGGTGGCCATAACTCTAGAAGTTTTTTTGCGACTTTTGTTGTCCTTGCTATTTGATAAACAGATATTATCTGCTGTATGTATGTAACCACGCAACCCAACAATTTCCCACCCCTGACAATTTTCACCTCTGACAGTACCCCTAGACAGTTCCCACTCATGAAATATACTGTAGCCTGATGACAACGTCCCAAAGCAGAAAATTTGGAATTGGCTAGAACTGGGGAGGGGGGGGGGGGATTCACAGAAGAAGACTGTCTGCATGGAATGGTCTGGGTATGGGGGGTGGGCATGTAATATATTATCATAGAAAATATGTACAGACCATGCACATGGCTTCAATGGGATTCACCACAATTTAAAAAAAAAAAAACAGGAATATCAGTGTTGACCTTTCAAAAATTTTGAGATGATGTGGGCATCTGTCTCTAACTCTATCTCCCTTACATTCTTTCAATTTATTCCTCGTAATAATTAGTAACTACTAGCATCCTGCCCAGAACCACAGCAGGTTTACCTAAAACAATGTAATCTCTCTGTCTGCAAAGTTCTTCTCCCTGTTTGCAACTTCTTCTCACTGTCAATGAATTATATTGACTCAGGCCTTTGTAGATATATGGGACACTGTCACGATCAGTCAAGGATACATTTATTTACCTATTAAAGGGGCTCATTGAGTTGATATGAATTATTTTTGTGACAAGTTTGAAGGAAATCATTGCATGACAATGTTTCTAATTAGCCTTATTACTCATGTATCACTTCCTATAGTTACCGAAAATGTGAGAAATTGTAGTTCTTGTGGACAGGGATTGCATATGATTACCATCTAATGGTAAAAAGTGTCTGGTCACAAATTTGTAGAAAATGACTTTAATCATTGATTAATGTATCATTGCCATTTCAGTTGTGAGTCAGATGTGCAGAATCTCTTAGTTTGATCATTTATCATCAAGATGTGAGTAAATCTCAACAGGTGTGAAAAAAATCATGAATTTTGTGAACCGCAACTCAATAAGCCCCTTTAAACACTGGATTAAGCTTTAGTTACAACAGAAAGTCACATAATATTATAGTTCAATGGCCAGCTCATAGGCCCTACTAGCAAGGGTGGGGATCCCACATATAAGGCCTGTCTGCATGAAATGGTTCAGGTAATAACTTTCCTGGGGAACTGTTGATGGGGGAAATGTCCAGCTAGCCAGGGGGAGTTGCAATGAGACCATATGTTTTTACCTGTACAGTATCTTCACACCATTTGCAAGATTGAAAGTTCCTTTGCTTCCAAAGAAAAGTAGGCCTATGGCTCAAAAAATGGCGAGTCAAATAGTTAAAATTAAAAAAAAAAAAAAGAGAAACGTGAATCATGGTTAAGCAATCCGAAACAAGGTTCAGCCCCCCTTCCTCCCCCCAGTCTGGAACAGCTTCCTACGCCTATGTGATTAATTACCATTTTACTTAGGTACAGTGTACAGTAACTGAAATAATAGTTATATGCACCGTAAACTGCAGATACTAGAGATGTCTGGGTAAGTTGAGACAACTTTTACTCAGATGAAAGATTCACTTTAAGCATGTTACCACAATTCCAGTCTATTTCTTTTGCTTAATTGATATTGTTGTTTTATTACAAGGCCATAATTATTTAATAAATGCATCTTAATTAGTGAAAGTACCTTCTTCAGATATTCGTAACATGCACCTTTTACTACTGAAATCTTGGTTCATTTCTTGCAAAAGTGACTACTGAAAATCTCTGATCACAGCTTCAACAGGTACAGGTAGGCAACTATTGTAAGTGCTGGTGCTACATAGTAGGTAACAGTAGACTCTGAATAAAGGTGTCCTTATTAAATGCTCATCTATTGTTAATTGATTCCACTAAACCATTTGGTAGCACCCAACTACAGTAAGTGGAAAATCCAATACATGTGTCTGGGTAACTTGAGACACCATTTTACGTAAAAAAATAAAATTTTCCAAAGTAACAAAAGAATACAGTTAAAGACATAGGCCCTAACCCAAAATACAATTGATGTGTTGAGTCCCTGAATCCCATGTAGTACAATGACCTAGATTAAACCCCTGTAGATTTTTTTGGGTAATATTAAAAAAAAAAACTTCTGAAATGTCTCATGTATCCCCACTCTACAGTAACAATTCTTGCAATGTTTCCTCAAAACAAAAACACTTAGCAATCTAACCACTATTATTTTTTCTCTGCCACTGTGCAGTACAGTATACAAATGAAAGAGAAATTAAAATATATTCCATACACTGCAGTTTCCATAAATCTCCCTTTGTTCTGAAAAGTGAGCAGATACTGTAGTTTGGTCATCAAGACTCAATTACCTGCAGGCCATTTTGGGTTCACAACATTCTCTGGCATGTCAATGGTCCAAAGAATACTTACTAAATATACCTGCTGAAAATACGCAATGAGACTCTTGACCGCAAGCCTTGGATTGTGATGAAATCTCAAAGTCTTGTTCAAGGGCTATTTAAAAGCAAAAGACCTTCAGTAATTTCCAGGATGAACATAGCTCATCTTGTCTTGAAAAATTTGGGGTAACTGATATATGTTGGCTACACTCACAGTAAGTACAGTAAGATACAAAGATGAGATTCATTAATACTTATTACTTCTTACAGGTACCGCTAGTGCTTACCATGCTTTACTCTTGACAAATTAACAATGTACAGTATGATAAGTGTATAGCGGGAAATTTTCACAGGGATTTAATTTTCGTGCTTTTCACAACCAGTAACAAATCACAAATTCAAGACCCACAATAATACTTACATTACTACATCAGAATATGCTGGTTGATCCTTACAGATGCAACAGCAAATTTTTCCCTCTGCAAATATGTGTAGAAGGGCCAGAATCGCAAAAATTTAGCCTCACAGAAATTTCCTGCAACAAAGTACAGTATTTCTCTTCAAATTGGCATTGAGGCGTTTTTGAAAGAAATTGCCAATAGGAGTATCAACAGCTGGAACATGCCAGACAGTTGACCAAACATATCTCATGAGAAAACATTGTTATTTGAGACTGTGAGAAGTCCCTGCAAAATGATGGCCCACAAATGTGAAAAACTTGTGCATTCTGCACAAAGGATGTGTTGGAGGAGTACAACTGTTCAAGGGCCACAGTAGGCCTACTGTACATGGACAAGGTAGCACAGCTCCTGAAGCTGTTCACCTTTTAATTCTTTAAAAGTCTTTCAATCTTTCAAATATTAAATCACTCTACGGCCTTTGAACTACTGTACTACAGTTACAGTGTCCAGTCAACTCTGCCCTTACAAAAAGTCATGCCCGACATTCTGCTCCAGAGACACGCCAGTCCCTGACACAACTGGAACTGCCACAGGGGTCTAGTTGCCCCAGGCAATAAGTTATCTCAGGGGCTGAGTTGGCTGGAGGCCAAGTTGTCTTGGGGACAAGTTGGCTCAGGGGCTGAGTTGTCGCTAAACTGTCCTTGTAAGGGTAATTTATTAGACTATCTTTAATTGAAATACTGTATTAAGGAAGGAATTTTTACCCATCATCTTTAAAGGATTAACGGGATCCAAAGACCAATTTCGCATCCACATCTACAGTAGACCACACAGTCCAAATTTCCTGAGCCTTGTAATAGCAGTACATGTAGGTCTACTGTGAAAGAAGTAGAAAACAATGGAACATTATATTAATAATTTGAAAAAATATTAACATCTTTTCTAGCTTCCAACATTTTATTTTAAAAAATAATGAGAAGTGATAGGATTCTTCCTTTGCTGGGCATCTAGCTGTGGATAAAAGGACAGGGGCCTACCAATGATAAAGATAAATTTTGTTCTGTCTGGCAGAATGCCAAGTATGCTTTAATTCTTTGCTAAAGGTAAAAGAACCTATAGATGCAATCACACCGGATGTGTGTTTGCAACGCTTGGCTTGTAAACACAATATATATCTCAAGATAGCAATGATGGATTTTTTCATACTTGGGATATAGAATACCACATGGAGAGGAAGATCCCTATTGTTTTTGGTGGAGTTCAAAAGTCATGTGAGGTCATCAGAGGTCAAAAAGCAAAACCCTTGTAAACATGATATCTCTAGCAGTGTTCTCTACAGATCCAAATTTTGTTCAGGCGCTCGTCTATGATCAGGCAGGTCACACTTATCGCCGTCCTGGGAGAGGGGTCTAAAAGGGAGCCGTCTGAGGGGACCCATCCCCTTTGAAAAATTTTTGCTCACAAAAGGTGGGCTTGATGCAAAATGGTGAGCTACATTTGGTGTTAAATTTGAATTGAATATATTACCAAGAATTTTTATTTTTTAGGAAGTTTTTTCATCTGGCTTGCTTTAGTGAATTTTTTACTCAGTCCTTAGGGTAATTCAGAACCACACTGCAGGAAGCAAGTGAACAGTAAATTGTCAGCATACATATACCATTACCATGTTTACTCATATGTAACGAAATCTGGATATGGAAGTGACTAAGATCCTGCATGTCAGAGCCTTTTCAAAAGTTCTGATAGAGGTTATACTGGAAGCAATCGTTTCATTACCCCGCTCTGATACACCTTGTCCCAGCAGTAGGCAAAACATATTTCTACAGTTGCATGCATAGACTCTTAACATGCCTTCCCAATATTTTTTTTAACTCTACTAGGATTAATAAGGCAAACTAGGACAGCATCACGGCCATGTGTGACGTCTGAGTTAGCAATTTTTGAAGGGTTTGTTGCTGCTGTCCCTTATTTTAAGCCCTGGGTAAAGTTCGCAAACATGGAGGTCGTTGAGTGATCGATCGCAAGTGCCATACTTGTGCTAGTAGTATCAAAGCTATATAAACCATACTGTAGCTGCCTACAGTACAGTATATGAGGGAACCGGCGATCAAAGTCAAGATTCATGACTGTATTTTTTCATCCAAATATACTGTATACTTAACTTTGGGAGACAGAAAGTGTTTAATTCTCTTCCAAAAGAAGTGAAAGCACTATTCTTGTGTCCAGGTGACCAAGGTTTTTGTGCGGGCGGCAACTTTAAGACCTGGTACTGACACACGCTCTCCAGATTTTGTCCAAGCACGCCGCCCAGACAAAACAGCTAGTGGAGATAACTGCTCTATGTAGGAAGCATAGATGTTTTTCATATACTGTATGGTTAACTCCATGAAGTTGGGGCACTTTTGAAATTATGGTGATTCTTGGAACACTATGGCATATCTGTTGATATATGTCAGCAACTTTTTTTCCAAAAGTTTTATTTTTGAGTAGCTCTTTGGTGGAACTATCATCTGCAAATTAAATGAAGTTTATATTTCTTACATTTATTTTTTATGAACCATTGTTTAAAGTTTCTAACAATTTTTAGGGGCATATTTTGTGACATAAAATATTGATGTTTTTAATGAAGGGACTATTCAGCAATTAGGGAGTGGAACATCAAAAATTACCAACCATTCCATTAGTATCAACATACTGTACCCATGCCCTGGAAATAGTAAACAAACCAGAAAATATATTTTTAAAAATTATGGATGCATGGAAATTTCTATCCCGATGCTACATGTGGTGTCCACGGTAATTTTTCAAGTAGTATCAGCTTGTACAGTCTACCCTGAACACACATACTGTTCTATCCTTGTTAACCTGTGCTCAAAATATTATGACAGTGGTCAAGAATGAACTTAATAGGCATTTCTAACCAAATAATACTGCATTCAAAATTTCCACAGGAAACTATCATTAACTTTTATTGCGGTGTCCACTATAGCATCGGGAGTTTGAAACCATCACACGTCTCTTTGCAAGAAAAGAACTGATACTGTGAGAAATGGGCATGTCCTAGGAAGTGGCTAGCTAGAGGATCCCAATGGAACATGATTTGCTGAATAGCTACAACACACAATTTTGTAATTCCAGCAAAGATGCTGCGGTGTCCACACCGTAGCATTGGGAGAATTGTGTAGCATCGGGAAGGCATATTTCATTTATAATGGACCAAGCCTAATCTGATCAAGTTACTGTAGTTACTAGTTTCATTGAAGCTGTGTAGTGACCAAGAGGTAAAAGTAAATCTGGGGAGGAACTGAACCATTACGGAAATTTTTATCATCAGTTAATGATCACGGACACCATTTTCACCGGTGTCCATGTAGCATCGGGGCATCCACAGTACATATTCACTGTTATTGGTGTTTTTATCTCATGCAAGTACTGTACAGTATCAGTGCTAGTTGCATAACCCTCTACAACATTATAATTCAGTTAATGCCAAACAAAATACTGTAATATGTTCATTGGTTATTTTCCTACTAGAATTGATCCTGATGCTACAGGACACGGTGTCCAAGTAGCATTGGGTACAAAGTTCCATTACTGATAATACTATTTAGGACAACACAAAATTTCAGTTTGTGTTCTTATTTCAATAACCACATTGAAGAAGACAGGATTATGTATGTGGATGAGTTATAGGATAACTGTATCCTCCTACTGTAACTAACAAAGAATTTGGAGGATGGTGTCCATGTAGCATCGGTGGCTGTAATAGTGCCAACCTGATGTTATCACTGACATTACCTAATATTTGCTGGAAATCCTTTGATTTTGCCAGAACTTGTTTGAAGTGAACTAGATACAACATTAAATTGAAGAAAAAGTCGTTTGGAAGTTAGAACCTATATGTCACAAATTGTGCCCCAACTTCATGGTGTTAGCCATATACTTGGCATGTGGTTGCATTGGGGCCTTATATTGACAAAAAAATGAACCCTATTGATTTTGGTAAATTCAAGGGTTGACTGAGGTCATCAGAGGTGAAAATATGAAATTTTTAAAAACTGCTTACAGTGTTCGATTTTAAGGAATTAGCCATGGTTGTCCAAAGGACTACCAATCTGTGAAATTTGGCTGTCCTGCTCAAAATCAGGTAGTCCGTACAGTACTACCTGTAGTCCCACTTCTACCCATTGTACAGTAGCAACCATG
>WURT03262655.1:0-25751 GCA_009936505.3 Holothuria glaberrima | reverse complement strand
CTTCTTCTGTCATTTCTGTACCTAATTACTCCTCAGACAGTCAGACGAAACAGTCTCCTTGAATCCAGACAGTTTCTATAAATCCACGCTGTAAAAGTATTTCATCTAATATTACATTTTCAAATGTACTGAACTTGGGAGTACTTTGTGCCTGAGCATACTTCAGTGTATAGCACGCAGTTATAAAATATGAACAGTTTAGGTATGCAGTTCGGCCAGCACTTTTCACGTGCCCAGTCCAAGCATATGCTGTCACAATGTACCCACGTATTTAAAGTTACCCCCTTTTGTAAATCCTGGGTCTGCCCTGTATGATGAGAGTCTGTTTAGCAGGTTTTGTTTTTATTTCAAACATACAGCACCAGAGCCATCTATATGGGGACTTTGGCGATATAAACATCTCGTCAGTGAAGATACAGTTTTACAACAATTTTGCGTCCTCTGACGCAAGGCTTGCGTCCGTCCACGCAGATACTGAATAGTGTTCCATCATATTTGCGCCACCATTGTGTGTGTTAATTGGCGTCGGATAGCTTTCACAGAGCAAATAACTGATTCCACACAAGTAAGCAAGACGTAAACGAAATATTTACTGTTTTAGAATTTATTGCGTCGCTACTGTGCTTCAGAATCTACGCATTTGCGTAGATTATGAAGCCGGAGGCTGGACACCTTGATATTTGTAACATAGGTAAAAGGGATTTAACAAGCGTGAATGCAAAACGCTTTGTGTTCTAGCTTCGCCACAAGATTACCAGATGTAATGCAGATATTGAACATCAGTCTTCTACGAAAAGGTAAGAAGGAAAATACGAAAGACCCTCGTGGTTTGGTTTCATCCTCTAAGCAGGGAATAAATTAAAGTCTCTGTGAATGTCAAACGAGTGTAAAGAGGGGGAAGGGGGAATTTTAACTCAAATTTAAGATTAATGTGAGACATAAAACTGTAACATATCTACCACTTTAAAATCGTGGGTCTGTTATACACAGGCATATATATGATGTACATATATGGAGGTCTACCTACTTCATCATATATTCGCATTACGTTCCGACCTTTTAAGTAGAAATTATCTGTCGCAAAGGGTTTATAAGGAACACCTATTAATTTCAGACTGAGCTAAAAGAAAAAAGATACGGCTGAAAGTAATTTTATCTTTTTAGTCAATAATTGTCACTTTGAATGACTTCTCATTTAAATTTATGATGAGAGTCTGTGATCTCTCGCATAATTCATCGAATGAAATCCCGTCTGGTTAATTTCTAACCTCGTTCTGAAGTCTAGATGCACCTTTCAAAAAGAAAAAGAAAAATCATATTGAGTATTGACAGCCTGGTTCTGAGGGCTTTATTCTTTACAGATGGAAAAGGCGAAAATTTATTGGATATACTTTAAGCGGTATCGTTCTAAACTGAAGAATTTACATACCAAAATTTGTCAAGAAAATATCTCCAGTAGCTCAAGCGTTTTACTCTACCTAAAAACCTGTCCATGTTTTGTTGGTTACGACTTCCTCATCAAAGGGATAACAAACAACTCCATGAAGGGCGAAATTCCTAAGGGGCAGTTCACAACTATATCTAAACAGAGCACTAGGTGGTGTGCCTATAGATAGTTTAAACCCGGACGGACCCTTCCTTTTAACCTGTGTGCATGGATGCCATCCTGGGGAAGGGTGCTTAAGAGAGGTTTGACGTCAGAAGCCCTGGCTCAGGTGCAAAGTGATGCTATCTTTGGTAAATCTTTGAACAAATTTTATGATTAGAAATAACCTTTATTTAGTGATTTTTCCTATTTTTGGCTGGGCATAAGGCGAAATGTGCTGTCTAAGAGTAGGGGACAACACCCGAAATCTTTGATAAATTTTTGTACTGTACTTGGTGGATTAGATTCAAAATGGTGCTTTCTTTGGTAAAGCTTGATAAAGCGTTGAACTCGTTTTATGTTCAGGACCCCCCCCTTTTTTTTAGATTTCCTCTTTTTGGTAGGGTGTAATTGAAGGGGATGCCCCCAAAGGAGAGGGGTAACACCCCTATTTTTGTGAAGTTCTTTTTTTGGTTCTAGGGTTTATATACTAGAACCAAAATGGTGCTATCTTTCGTAAAGCTTTGAACTGACCAGGGCGCTGCCACTATAGACTTGAACTGACCATATGTTTAGAAATTTTAGGGAATTTTCGGCTAAAGAATGGCAGGTCACCTCTACAAGGCTGGTACCCAGCGCTGGCTATCCCCTCTTAGTGTGCCACTAAGGGAGCCACCATCAGGCACCATCAGTGCAGCACGTAGCAGCAGTGTTTGCCTTGCAAGAAATGATTTTGTCAAAATGCCTCCCGCAGATGGGAGAAATGGCACTAATTCTAAACCTTTTAAGTTGCATCTAAACATTCTCTATGTTTGGATTTCATGTTTTAGAAACAAATTTAGATTTCAAGAAGAGAGGGTTGATATGATTAAACCTAAGTTACTTTACAAGCTCATTGAGTTTAGCATGTTGTCAAAGGTAATCATAGGCTATTTTTACAAAAGCATGCAGTGACACGGTAGAGAAGTATACTTTAGACATGCAGGTGTATTCAAGCTGTGTATCATGTATAGGAGGAATAGGGTTCATTCTTAAGAAAGGGTTACCCACTGAAGAAGGGGTCCACTATGGGATCAGGGGACCTCCTGAGGGAAAATTTGCGGAAAAGACCCATTTTATTCAATTTCCCAGCTTTTAAGTGTCTTAAATTCATAATAAAAACTAAAATTTCAGCATTAAAGTATCTTTGTTAAGTAGGCCAGCACATTTACTACTTGAAAATTTAAGGGGGCAACTGTCCTCTAACCGCGAGCTACCTCCCTGTCCTGTTTAGATAGAAATGTTGCGTTTCTAGTGCACAAAATCTTCGTACCTTTGAAAAGCATGTCTTATAGGCAATTTAAGCTAAGATAGCTAGGTAACTTTATTCTCGTTATTTTTGAAAACCAAGGTTCCCACAGAAAGACGTTCACTGTTCTGTCGCTGACAAACTTCCAAGGTCTCATATACTGCAATACATATTACTCTTGTAATAAGTAATATACTTGTGAAGTTAAGTTATTGGAAGAGTTTATTGGTGGTTTCATGGCTTAATAATGATAAACCTTTTGTTTTCGTCTGTCCCTGTTTTGTAGACACAACATTTGATTTCCTTTAAAACAGTGAAAACTAAAACCATAAACGAATTGATATCTCATTTTATTGTTGCAGGTGACCCCCTTTTGGCACTTGCTAAAACGTTAAAGTATTTGATGTTTTTCAAAGCGAATCATACGAGTATAGGAAGGCATTCCACAACTTCAATGAGAGCATAGTGCTTGTCCTAAAACGTCTCTTATTGGCTAACTAACAATCATGGTATGATGATGTTTCCCTGTATATAAAGTGCCAGTGCCTTGAGGTTTTTCCGTGAAATCAACATGTTTTACTCTGAAGAAGAAGCTGTAGGTTAGGACCCCTCTTCACACGCCTATGAAAAAATCAACTTAGATATCTGCACCTGTATATTTGTCGTGGGGAGGGTCCCCCTCCCCCCCCCCCAAAAAAAAGGAAAAAAAAAGAAAATTCTTTCATTATATCTGCAGAGCACATCATCCAATTTCCTGTGTAATCTATTGCATTTTTCTTGTTTGATTTCGATTGCGAGGTGTTGCAAGAACACCGAGTCCATTGTAAACGCGCTCAGGCTTACAATCATGAATCTCGGTGTTGGGAAGGAACACCGACACTAGCCTGGATCAAGTCTCAAGTGTAGGGTAGCGCGCCCCATACTGTACTTATATCAATGCTTTCGATTTGTTTTCCTTAAAATGAAGTGCCAACAAAAGCTCACTGGGACAATAGAATGGCTACTGTGTTACGTTATTACGTAAGTGGTCTAGATTAAGTATCAGGATGCACAAATGAGTCAATTTTAAGTAAAGGAGGAGTATCTCTGAGCTTGGAAGACGATGCAGGAAACTTTATAACTTGAGGGAGTAATGAGGTGTAAATGAATGTAAAAAAAAAACTTAGCGCTTCAAACTAAACCTCTTCACCTATTATGGTATTGTACAGAGAAAGTGCCATAAATGGCCACCTTATCAGCTATCTCATGTGAGGGGTGGGTTGTACCAAAGAGTTGCTGTTTGACAAATAGCAACTCCCTGGTTGTACCTGGCGGAAACTTGCGCAAGGCTGTATACTCGGGAGACTCTGCTCTTCTAATTGTGTTACAGTCAATCTGTGTTGCATACTGGACGTACTGTCAACCGTTAACGCGTTGATGGACATGCACATAAGCCTTGTAGGAAGGATAAACTACCTTTGCTTAAAGGTATCGGAATAGTATCATCTTCATTGCTGGTGCAGGCTGACATAACAACCCTTAAATCTAAGGCACTCAGTCTAATGGGATGGTTGTTAGTTATAAGGCAATACGGCAAAATGTCAAAGTTCATTGATTTTCTCACAACTTCAGTTACCCTCTTGATGTGCATATATGTACAATGTAACATTAATAAGTTCATCAGGATGTTAAGCAGGACATTTCTGAGAGGCATCGTTTATTGTTATTAGGGGTATGTGGATTTTATTCCTAAAACCATGGTGCACGTAAGTATCACTAAAATAACCTACGGCAAGAAATAGTAATGTTACATACAACTTCCACAAGTAAAAGATTCTCCGACTGGAGTAGGCCCTCTCTATCGTGCAAGAAAAAACTTAATGACGTTAGTAGCAGGAAGTGAGGAAATGACTTCCATTCAGATGTTGCCTTTCTGTATTGTTGTACATTTTATAATCTTTAAAGGCGAAGAAGGTACCATTGTTTGCATGATATAGAAGTATATGATATCATCTTTAAGTACGTTGAATATTCATTCAAACTAGTTCGTTAACTTTTCCAAAACACTGAGCAGCTGGACACCTTTTAAGCAAATTTATTTCAAATTTGTCACTTAATCAGTAAGACAATTTCCAAGAATATACAATCCCTGAGAAAATGAAACAGTACAATGAGTCTACAGTTCAAAGCTATTAATCAAAATGTAGTATTTAGTGTAATGAAATGTAGTCTTACTGAATGATATATCACAAATGAAACCGTGCATGACCATCAGGACGCACGTTGTTTGATTCGCCACACATTTTATTAATATTTATAGTTCGTTTTAATTTACGTACATTTTTTATTAGTCTCCAGATCACCATAGGTACACGGCCTCTGGTTGTTTTTATTTTTCTTGTATCTGCGTCATGATTTCAACCTGTAATCAATCTCCTCAAATGAGGGGCCTTATTTTTTTGTAATTAACAAGGAGCAGGGTCGAAGATAAATGAGATGGTTTACTTAAGCATTTTATTCCACCTTTACTTAGGTCCTTGAGTTATTTTTATTTTCAACATCTTTTTGCTCCGTTAGAAGACAGGATTTAAACCGGTTTTGTTTCTCAGCTGAAGATTACTTTTTTCGAAAACAAACGGACTAATTGAACTGATACGGAGAGAAATCTACCAACATGCAAGCCTGCGCAGATGAAGTTTTTCGTTCAGCTCAATGCTCAGGGCGGCTCCCCGTGTGGCGGAAAAGTAGCTAATGTAGGCTACCAACATACCCGCAGTTGACGACCTAAAGTTTTAAGCTTAGCTGCAATTCGTTAGTGTACAGATGAGGATACCTGGAACTGTAAAACTGAGCTAGAGAAAAAAACTTTGTGGCACATTCTGACCATGATCAGCTGATGATATGGACTCTGGAATCAAACATTTAATGTTTCTTTTTTCGACGCATTTTATCTTACTGGTTCTTAGAACAAAGTCGGGGTGGGGGAAGGGTGGGACTGTGGGAAATGTTTCCATTCCTTGTCCACTCTTCTAGAATACAAAAGTGGTAAGATGGAATTGTTTGCTCTTTGATGTATACAATAAAAATCCAAATGACAAAGTCGACTTATTAACATGTCCTTGTGGACAGAAGCATACTATAGAAGCTATTTTTCTCCAGGGAGATGAAGAAAAAAACTGAGCAAAACGCCTTTAGGTGATCCTTACAATTTTAATCGTAGGCAAGACGTTCCCTACAGGACACACGTCTAATGAAGAAAGCCGTAAGAATGATTTAGCAAAATGTGGTGAAAATTGAGCTCTTTTTCGTCTTTCTTTCTGTTTTGAAGTTCACTATACATCTACTACATGTAAAACAACTTAGCAATGGTTTGTTAGGGTAAAAGGTCTTTGACGTGGAAAATGATCCTCAGTACACGGTATTTCTTTTCCAATGTTTTATTTCTGTTCTTACCTGAAATATTCAGTTCATCAAAAAACTAGTAATTCACCCCTGTCTACTTTGTCTTTAATATTAATGCTTGAGTTTGCGATTAAGATTCAATATTTATGTTGACCACCAATATGGCTGCTATAATGGATCTAATCAGCGATTACTAGGTTACCTGGGTTAGCTGTAACTTCAGATGCTTATGTAATTGTTCCGGTATGCCATGAACTACACAGTATGATTAAAATGGATTATGCCGTCACTTTAACCTAATTTTGAAGGAAGAGGTTAAATCTTACAAAATTTCTAATTTTGATTACAAGTATCTTTTATTATGTTTCGGAACATAACTATTATTTTTCAAAGGTAAACAGCGGGGTTATCCTAAATGAATTCAATAAATAAGTCGCAAAATATGGTAAAATATGGTCACATGATTGAAAAGTGTCATGTATGAATTACTGTACCAGAGTATGCATTTGCTTTTCAAGCAGATCAAGTATTCTTAAATCCCGTTGGATATCTGGTTAATAGTGTTGGCCTAAACAGACTTTGCATGAAACAACATGTTCATGCGAAAATGTAACACTTCGTCAGAGATTCGAGGGGACTTCGAAAAAAGTAATTTCATATAGTCATTATTTTACTGCCTATAAAACTACTCAACAGGATACCAACTTACTTCGGGATATGATTTGAATATTCATGATGTTGTACAATGGCGCAGCCAATCCTCACATAATATCATACAAAACTTTAAGTCTCGAGACTCTTCAACTCTAACCTTATTGCATGTCTTCTCCTTAGCCTTAACCTTGTGACTGCAGGATATCATGCATGATATGCATGTCTCGAGACATTAATATGACACATTACAAAACAAAATGTGAGGATTTGGTGAATGGCGATGAACTGAATTTAGTACGCCCTCACAATATAATATAAATAACGCCGTTACAATAATATTATTTGAAACTGCTGTTTGCAGTTTCCTTGAAATCATTCTACACATTACTCCAGACAAAACATACATAAAGTGGACTACTGTATCCATCATCGACTAAGATTTTAATACAACCCACAAACTTTGATAGAATCCCTTTAGAACAAGAATTAAAACGTCTTCGAAAAGAAAACGACTGAAACGTGACGCCTAAGCGGCTCAACGGGAAGAAATCTAGACGCTCTATAATGTATTGGTATATTTCATCTTACCATAGCCTGTGTTGGAGAAAAGGCTGCACTGACACGTTTAATTTTGGCTTGATACAAAAAAAGAAAGAACGGACGATATGGTGACGCAAAAATGGACGTAATTTTGAAAGTCAACAGGTCACTTACATGTGACATGTCAGACATTTTCAGAGCTCTCCGGAGATGTCACGTTTGAAAGCATTGATCGAAAGAAATGTTGTCCTTTAAAATTCAAAATTTCATGAAATGAAATAAAATTGTCATTGCATATTATCTTGTGATGTATTCAACAGGGTCTTTTCTCTGTCACTTAACGACTTATACTGGCTGACAGGGCTTACGGTTATATTTAAGGAAAATGAAAAGTATTATTGGTGTTTATTTCCAAAAACCACGAATTCTACAAAAATTGGGTTACCTCGAGAAAAGATTAAGAGTTTATTTAATAAAATATTTGCTCGTGATTCGTTCGACACACTTCTTCATAAGTCTAAATAATTGGTGCACATAAAAATGAGGTTTTGTTAAATCATTGAAGAAGGAAGACATTTTGGCAAATGTTTTTCAAAGTCATAAGCTTTCAATCCACGTGGATAGGAATCTTGGCAGATCAAATTTAAATGCTCTTGAATTATAAACAAGAAAAAATCTCATATTTTATTTTATAAGTTAATGTGTGTTGGCCAGTAATCAGTAACATTACATATATTTCTTTGTCGAAATTATACATCACCTAACAGTCCATAAGCCTTTCGCTGGTCACTTTTCCAATAGAATTACATTATAATCTGATGAGATTTTTACTCCGGACCATTTTACTGTATCTTCATTCCGTTTATTATAATATGTTTCTAAGTACAATGAAAATGTTCTGGCTAAAACATGTTAATTTTATTCCTTCTCTAACAATGTCATTCAGAGCTATTAACTTTTTTGGAAAATCTGTAAAAATGTCATTCACTATAATATATGCGGATGTTTCAAGTACGTCACTGGCTATACGATAAAACAGCTAACCAGCATCTACGATATTCTCGGAAAACTCATCATTACAGGAACACATAAGGCAGTAAGAGTAAAATAGATATTCTGCTTTTGCTCAATATTAAGTCAGAACGAAAGAAGTCACAATCGAGAACTGGAAGTCACTCAATATCTGAAAATTTTACAAACTTGACCAAAGATATCAACATTTCGTGAATTAATATGAAAGAATTTTCGCTTCATTTTCTGAAATGTAGACCTAATGAATAATACAACAGTACGAACCGTGGATCAATAGTACAAGAACCACACTCAAATTGTTCTATACACTAACGTGAACGAAATGTGAATAGTCTTGGAATTGTGCCGCTTCTAACTATAAAATAGGATGTTGGGGTTAATGCTATATGTATGTCATACGTTGTATAAAGAATATACGTATGCTAAGCAGGCAATTGGAACGAATTTATATTGCTCTTAAGATATTCCGTTGATGGGTTTTATTAGGGAAGTGCACGCGTAAAGTAGATAACTTACTAAATTTATTAAATTACTATGAACAGAACAAACAAAGTACATTCTCATGCATTTTATCCTATATAGATACTTAAATTCACAATAGTAATACAGTTTAAATACTTTGATTAAAATACAGATTTGTATATAATTGCAAATCTTGGCTATGTGGAAACTTTTCAATTTAGTGGACACACTTTAGATGAAAACACATTAATTAATTTATAGCTTGCAAAAACCCATCTCTTCCACTTGATTGTGATAGTCTTTTTACTCAGTGATATGTTTACAAATAAAATTACCTTAAACATTTTTTTAATTGTTTTTGTAAGGAACAGAAAATTACGCATTTAAAGGCATTTTATCTTTAAGAGTGAACTGGAAATGTTTTTAAGACACGTAAAATAAGCCTTACAATCCCTCACCTTCAATCCTTTTTTTCTTCAAATGTTTGTATCTTATTGATTAAAATATGTTCCGCCTTAAAATATACCCAAGTAATACACCAGACATGTCTCATTTAAAAAAGGTGTTACTGTTATCTATTAAACAAACAAAGAGGGTCTAAACTTGTAAAAATGAATTTTCGTTATATATAATATACTTTCCTTTTGTTGATCATAAAAGTCATTGGACACTACTATGTTCATCTTCAATCTATCTACGAAAGTAAATTTTCAACGCCTCATGAGGCATGCAAGAAGAATTCTTACACTCTTCTATGATAACTCATTTACGACGAAATAACCATTTTTTATTTTTGTGACTTTTTTGTTTTGTTCCCTGCCTCCCAAGATGTTACTCCTTTCCCCAGCGGAGGTTTTAAAATGTTCCTCTTGTCTTTTAAAAGCAGAAACACTGCATCGTAAAGTTACTTCTATCACGAGTTTAATAGGAAAGTTTAAAAGAGGAGAATGAGGTACGGAGGCAGGGATGAGACCTTCGTAGCTGATGGAAGCAAGAATTGAAGAGCTTGGCTCTTTATTACTCATGGAACGTGAGAAAATTACCATTAAGCTAACTAGTTACAGGAAACGCAGATGAGCAAAAGTGTGGGTGCGGTCATTACCGTTCAGTTTCAGTGAGCAACAACCCAGTATAAATAAGATTGATGGCAGTTTGTGGAAAATCTCAAACTTTATATTTTACCCTTGGTTTTAGTCGTGTACCATTCACCGGCCTTTGTAGTGGCAAACCGATCCACAAACCTGTGACACCACAGCGCCAGCTAAAACTAAAAGAATTTAGCTCGTTATACTTTCTCCGATTTTGAGAGAGCCTCTTGGGTGCGATAATTAAGTTCCTTTCTTGGTATATCTGTAGCGTTTCTTCCACGTCTGTAATCTAAATTGACGGCTATTCTGAGCTTGAACAAACATTTCTCAAAAATCCCTGGACACGTTAAAGTCAAACCTTCGTGTCGAAATTGTTTTTCAAAATATATCAGGTGTTCAAAATACCGAATAATGTGATGCCTAATATGTGTGATTTTTATTTTTATCCTAATGGTGCTCATGAGAGTGATATAACATCAAAAGGACTTTGAAATTTCAGAGAGGAACTTTTCCTTTCACTCTCTTCCATTGCTTTGTACCGGCATTTGTTGTGTTCATGTTCAGATTTTGTCCCAAAGTCCCAAACATGAGAGAGACACACACATTGCGTTCTTTTACTTATTTTATGAAATTCATTTTCTGTCCTAATGTAAAATGAATTTGCCACAAAAATATGTACTACTTAACAAGTGAAATTTACTGCTTATAATAGGCATCTGTGATTTTTATCAAGGAAGATAACAGCAAAGAAAGTATTTTGGTTTTCAAAAAGTGAACACAGGAACGTTTTGGGATAAACTGTCGTAAAATTTTACTCTTTACACAGCACTCTATAGACTGAAATTGAAATACATTTTTAGTAATTATACAAGGAAAATTTACCGCTTGATTCACAAATAAAATCAACACCTGAAGAAAACGTACGCCTTGAAATAAGGAAAAGTGTCTCAATCGTTCTGTTCATACTTCTCTGTTTGTTTTATGCTCTACATAATCATCATTAGCCTGTAAAAGGTAGGCTAATTTCTATTCTGTTCGTCGCATTAGGGGTTTTTTAACCATTAATTATCCTTCCCAAGAGATTACATTTATTCAAAATGACTAATTAATTCTCCTTTTATTCAGTGCTTGAGATTCATTAGCGAAATTAGAGTGCTACGTATATCCACTGAGAGCTTTTACATCCATGATCTTTGTCAAACTTGTCGTGTTTTTATCAAGGTTTCTTTCCGTCCCCGTTGTTATGTTTTAAGATTTTACACACCATCCATGAAAGCCTCCTCCTGGTTCTGCATGATGTTTATGAATGTGTTTGTTGTCCCGTAGAGAATTAATGTAAATACTAAACGTCTGATAATTGTATCTTAAAACCGTATCGTCAAAGAAGACCTTTCTTCAAGACAACAAAAGTAAAGAGACCAAGTAAATTGGTACAAGTACGTCATCAAGTACATTATCACACCATTCTGAGCACAATATACCTCCTTTTAAATCGTTTAATCCTAAGGACATGACAATCCACCGAGACATAACCTTATCTCAGGGGATGAAACAACGTTTGGGGTTATGTATATCTTTGAAAAGGTCTTGTATATAACATTTAACCTAGTTTCTTATTTCTACTGAAGATTTAATCAATTACATATCTAGAATGCACCCGTAGGTTAGTAAGAACTTGTCTTCCCTTGGAGACATAAGGTGCTTTTATTTAACCCACTTAAACAGTGGTTTGTCCATTTTCAACGAAAAACCTTTTGAAGACAATATTCGTATTTTTCTTCCCATTTATTGTTCATTTGATTAATTTTCGTAATTTTTAAAAAATTGGTACTTATCAATCTCCCAAAGTAATAAACACTTTTAATTATAAATAACGAGTTAAGATCGAAAACTGTTACTGCTTCTTTGCTTCTTTCACTAAATATTTTTTTAAAACGAGAAAGTGGTAGAAAATTTTTAAGTCTAGAATATCATTTAACTAATACCGGTAAGTGATTGTCCAAAAAACAAACTATTAGTTTTGACTTTCCTTCTGTCGTTTTACTTCGAAAAGATAAGACAATAATGTTATAATATTTGCCAGTAAAGTTACATTATTTGCAGAGTAAGAATGGATGATTTTGAAGTCGCAAATTTTCCCCAATTTGTAACCAAATTCAAAGTTTACTAAATACCCTTTATGAAATGCTTAGCTAAACATCTGCTTTTTATATAACTAACCCAAATAACACCAAAACTTATCACCTTTGTCCATCAACTTTTATACATGGCCTGCCTATCTTCTAAAGTGGATGTATTGAAAGGAAAATGAAAATGTTTGATAACAACAAACAGCAGAATTACAAAAACCACGAATTTAAGTGAGCGTTAATTTTCGAGAGAACTTACAGGCCTACCGAGTATAATACTTTTTAAAAGTTGAAATTATTCAACTGAATGATACCGTCATTAAGATATTAATTGTAATTGATTATTTCAGCTACATGGAGCCCAATAAGATGCACAATTTGCGCAATAAGTAAACTGCATAGTAAAGTTGTGAACAGAACGAAGAACAGCTTCTCTTTAAAAAAAAATACACTAGAAAGATCGAACTTATTTCTCTCGGAAGATAAACTAGAAGGAAAACCCTTTCGAACAAAGAAACAGACCTATCAGATGATAATTTTATTATTCCAATTATTAAGAGTGTATAACGATTTGTGTATTCTTTCTACATTCTTTTTTGTCAGTAAACAAAGAATGGTAAAATTCTTTAGTACCTTTTGTTGCTCACAGTTATTACTACTGTCATTGTGCTTGGTGCTCAGCATAAGCAATGGAGTAGGGAAAACAAGCCAGTGAGTCACAACTGGAAAAAGGGCCGTGGCCGGCTCGACTTAAACCAATTGGTTAGAAACTGAGCCGTAAAACTTCATCTAACTAACTGCAGTTATAACATTACAAATAATTTAGTGGCAGATATTATGTTGTTCTTTCCGTTGCTACAGCAGTTAGTTTAACTTTTATTCTTCGTGCTACAACTGTTGCTCTCAATAAACCTTCTAAACTCTGAATTTTATTTTTCAGCTATAAATAAAATTGGTTGCTATGAATGAACCCTACATTCAGCATAATGGGTTGCAAGTAAAACGGTTAAAAGAAAAATTAATGTTTACAAACGTTGCTAGTTTGACTGTAATTATTTTTTCCGTGTAACACGTGATATTATCGAATTTTTCAGTCTATGCTAAATTACTGACTTCTGACTGATTTCTTACAAGTTTAATTCTATTTATTGAGCATTGTTAATAAACACTCAGGAAAACAGGTAATGCAATTTAATCAGTAAGAAAGGAAGAAGACGAAGCTACACTACTTCATTATCTGGTCCAAAAACAAAAAAAGGTGCCTAAGCAGAAGTAAAATTGTATAGATATGTTTATCCCCCTCCTTCCCTTCCGTTCTTCTTTTAGATGTCAATGGCTAAAATTGATAAGGAAAGTCTTTTAATTAAATGATTTCAGATGAAACTGCCACAATAAGGAGGAAATCAAAGAGTTTTAATAAAAGATTTATTGCAGTGTACCCGATTCAACGAAAACAATTCATAGAACAATATATAACAAAATAATTTTATTGGTGCAATGTCTGAAATTTTAAACCTTCTTACAGATGGTTTATAAGTTTGCTTTCCTATTTTTTAATTTGTCATCTTCTATAGGGCATATACTATTACTTAGGCAGAGCAAAGATTTGATGAACCAAAACTTTTACTTTTAATTAGCTATGACAGATATGGAGAAAATTAAATTCAAATGTACTCAATTCAAAACAGTGATATCGATGTGTTGCGACTTCTGCAGTGTTATAATATATTCCTTAAAGTTACAGTTTGTGACACCCTGTACATGTCTAGCTTTGAAGACTTTTGCCTTAAGTTTCATTTGACTTGAGCAAGACAGATCGATTATTTAAAATATTTCTTTTACTTACTGAATAGACCATCACTCAATTTCATGAAGCTCCCTATTTTGGTTTTAAAATATGGCAAGGTTTATAGAGCCTATTTTTAGGTTTCAATGCTAAATTAAAGCCTAAAAAATTGTTGTTAAACCTCATCAATCAAAAGTTTTCTTTCATATATTACATGACAGGAAGTACCTGGTATATGGAAATATTTCATTCCTTAAAGAAATTTCTCTTCTTTAAACGAGTCACAATATTTTAGTAGCTTAATTTATCTCAAAGAGTTCTTACACTGATATTTGCGTTTTGCGTTTGAGAAAAGTCCGTTGCTTTTCACAAAATTGTTATTTTTAAGTGTCAAGCTTGTAAGTTGTAAAGACTTTTCGAAAACGAATTACTGTTCAGGAATAAACATTGTATTGGCATCACATCAACATAACGCAGACTGAATAAAGCTTTTATCTTTATTAAACCTGGTCAGTCACACCGATAAAACTCTGGCAATAGTTTTTCTTCCCAAAACTATTATGCCTTTCAAGAGTTATGAATATTACATCAAATGAAGTTTTGAATGTTTTGTAGAATAACACGTTTACGAGCTACTGAGAAGTGAATTGCTTTCCGTGAGAACCTCATTTATTAAAAATTTTATTTTGTTTAACCAAATCATTGTTTTAAATGTATAAAAATTTTCTGCACAACAAAAACAGATTTCACTGTAAGTAACAGTTATACTTACTACGTATTAATTGATCTAAACTTGAAATTGACATAAAGTAATACTTACTGACGATGGATAGGCATTACATAGGATATGAGGAATTTATGCCGACCTATTTGTATGTATGACAACATTCCGTTCTGTTTCTTCCTCTTTGTCACAGTTTTATTCCCTTATTGTGTATTTCATAATGCCTTTAGTAAATTTGAACATTGTAGACATATACCACAATTAAACATAGAGACTATCTAAAATAAATATATCTTATACACGCAAAACAAAAATGTAAATTTTCTTGCTAAATTCGATTTGATATTTCTGTACACATGGTTGTACAAAAAACTTTACTGTATGTCTAAGTCTCTAAAAACCAAAAACATACACTTGATTTTAAATGCAAATGCCTTTTTCCTTTTTTTTTTTGTTGTTGTTGTTGTTGTTTTTGTTGTTATTGTTTTTGTTTTTTTAAGTAACTTGATATGAAATTTGACTAAACTTGTCCTGGGATTCATAATCCCAAAATAAGACAAACCTAATGGATTAAATATTTTTAAAGTAGAAAGCGTTCGAAAGTCCAGAATTAGCAAATAAATACATAGCAATGGTTTCAAAATGAAACTCACAATGCCTGTCTCCTTTCTGAGATAAAACGGTTGTCATATTCGGTTCTTTTGATCATGTGTAATATCTATATTTCCAGCCAGTCTAGAACGGGGCCGCAAACGACAGACCCATGAGGTAAGGGTATGAAGATTAAGAGGTTGGTTATGTTAAGTCTTAGTGTCTCTTCAGAGTATTTAACTCATTTGGGGAGAAACCCCCTTCCTGAGAAAACATTTGATTTCGCCCTCCTACTCTTCGTAGAGAGTCGAGGGCCCTTTGGAAAAAATATTTGAAAAATGGATTGCGCGCAATAATACTTTTTGATGTGATTCTTGATCTTCTCAAGTTGACTGTCCTTTTTTCCCAGTAAAATAAGATGTTTTGTGACCTTGAAAATGATCCATGTCCATCGCTTAGAATTTTTTTCAAAAGAAGTTGCGTCATCAAATAATTCTTCCACATTTTGTTAGAAGGTGAAGAAGATTTGATAAAAAAAAACGAAATAAACAAAACACTTCGATAAGAAACGTGTACGAGAGGGATATTTCAAATTGCACAATCTATCATTTTGAATTGAGAGTAAAAATGTAGACACCCCAGTGCAGGAGTGTCTTGGATCAATGGATGGATCAATTAGTTTTATTTCTCCATCCTAATAACATGCTTTTTGCAACTGAAGAATTACTGTACAATTAAAATCTAAGACTTGGTCTTTGGTAGACAATACCGTTGATTCGACATTTCATGTATCATTATGCATAAAAGAACCATGTAGTTTTACACGTAATAAACACAAATTGAACAAAAACAATAAACAGTGACAGATTTACGGTGCTCGGGGCCCTAGGGCTCTACGGGTGTGGGACCATGAACAAGTTGTGTTGACCAGACCAATTGAATTTTTTCCACTTTAAAGTTACTTGATATTGTGACCAATGTACAGAACTCATTACATAAATGGGCAAGGCCTATCTTCAGGTTACTTCTATATTTGAAGACATGATTTGTTAGTCAAGGACTGTACTTATGATAAAATTGTGGTAATATATTGGCTATTATTTTATTGTGCTGGGCCCTGCAAGCGTGGGGTCCTAGGTCATGGCCTAGTCAGACCCCGAAATCCGCCAAGGGTAATAAGAATGATATATTGAACAAAAAGACACCTTAAAAACCGCACAGCACGAAAATTTATTCCATCCCAACCCGGAACTCCCAAGCCAACCTGTTTCTCACATCTATCAAACCATGAAAAGATGCAGTGCAGGGCTTAAAAATAGGGGATAAAAATACCAGAATATTGGGGTATAATACTCTTGAAAGTGGGGGCCGCCAGGTTTATGTTGTGATTTTTGTTCACAAGAATACAACCAATAAATCAAAAGAATACCACAAAACGTCAAACGAAATTTAAGATTAAGTCGGCCTTTTCTCCAGTCAGAGGCTAAAGATTCGAACTTTCAAAATCTTTTACTAGCAGCCAATAATATGAAGACATACAAGTTTGGTTTGCAAATAGAGGGCGTTTGTTGGTAATTATGTGTCACAACATCACACGAGAAAATTGAACTTTTCTTTTGCAAGTATTTTCCCACAGAATTTCTCCCTCAAATAACAAAGAAAAGTCTCTCTTATTCTCTCCATTTTTCATTGCTTATTCCAGTCCTATGTTTTAATATGTAATTTTATCAAATTTGGAAAAATGGTAAATGCTGACTGCTCTAAATATTAAAAATAGGTCCTGAAATTATGAATTCATACTCCGAGTTAGTTCGAGCATACCCTGTAATGATTTATTTCGCAAATTTTGCTTGAAAGAAACTAGGAAACGCATGTAGGCTGTGACCTACTTCTTAATCAGCTACGTCACGTATTACATACTGTAATATTAATAGCGCAGTAAATCAACCCAACATGGGTGTATAGAATAAGATGATAGCATATTAAATCATCAAGGTACAGCGTGGGTAATAACAGAAACTACTTTGTGTGCTCCCTATTAATCCCACATGGATAATTCAAGGTCTCTTGAGAAAGAGTTTTATTGATCAATATCACTAAGATGATTTATGAATATAATTCAAATCTGTAAATGACACGAGTGTACGTTATCTTTTAAAGATACAATAACGACGTCACGCCTTTGTAAGCATACCGTACGAAATATAGTACTAGCCCCAGATCCAGTTTTTACTTTTCAAGCATTTTTTCAACTTTTTGCACTGATCCACAATAGTTCATCCATTTTCCCATCATTTTACAAGAGAAAAAAAGTTCTGTTTCTACAAAATCTTTCCGCCTCTTAGAACGTATTTTGGAAAATATGAAATTAATCATCGTTAGCAAAAAAAAAAATCAGTATCATTCTTGACTCCCCCTCCTATTCTTGACTCCCCACCCCCACCCCCTTACGTACGTCTTGTACGCTTGAGAAGAAAATGATGAACCATTGATCTACTAAGTAACAATAATATCAAGATAATAGCAATGGTCACGCTTTTTAATCGGTACTCACTAATGTAGCATAAGAGGCTGTTCAGAATGTTTTCCGAGTCCCCTGCTGCACCGCATTTGTCAAGTTTATAGAAAGAAACACGAGTTAAGTCTAGCACAGTTAAGGGAAGCTACACCCTCCACAAGACATTTATGGGTAAGCTATACCCTTTACAGCCACGGACTGCAAGCACTTCTGGAGGTATGTTTTACCAGGGAGTTGCTATTTGACAACTCCCTGGTTTTACCCTCCACGGGTATACCGAATCAAAATTCTGCCAGGGATAGGCTACGACCTGCACAGCTACCTAATTTATGCACTTCCCGGGTAAGAATATCCCCTTCACAGTAAAGAATCATTAGTATCGGTTGAAAAGGTGATCAGGTTCACAAAACCCTCTTACGTATGAAGATTGTAAAATCATTAAGAGACTAAAAATGACGGAAGTACTTTGAGGAAGTTTTAAGAAATTTTACATATATTTGAAAGGAAGATAACGAATGCTTTGTATTTGGCCCAGTGGAGGATGTGAAGAAGAGGACATACAAGAGTTTATTTATTCATCTATGTAAAATATTAGTTCAAAGGATTAGGAACTACAAAAAACTTTTACAGAATGTTTTATTTTTTCTTCTTTTAAGAAAGTAGTTTATAGTCTAAATTTCCTGGGTCACTTTTTGTGTGGTTTGCGTAAATTCTAGAGAAAATAAAACTACGGATCAACCTAAACTTCAATGGATAGGAAGTTTCAGATATTGCTATAAGATGAACTTTTTCTCTCTGGAGAAGAAAATTAGAAAAAGCATCTAATTATCCAGGCAATTTTGTGTTTTCCAAGTATAGTAACAGCCAGCTAAGAAGCTTTTTAAAAAAGGTTAAAGATACGTGATGTTTTCAGATTGCATTGTTATTAACAGTTTGGATACAAAGAATGTGTGCTTCCTAGAACGGTCCTGGAATGTGACCCTCTCGTATGTAGGGAATGCATTTTTTCATAGCAGTAAATAAAAAGCTTCGATACTGATTATAACTTATTTTCTACTTTGAATGAGTGTAAGTTAAACAATCTTCCAGGATAAACCACACCAAGTAAGGTGTTTAGCTCAAGTTTATTATCTTTTAAGTCAACTCAAACCTTTTTCTCATATTCTTAATTGCTTTTAAATTTTCATGTAAAGGCTTTGTTCCGATTTTCCTTTATATATTTTTTATTGCAAACCCGTGCTAAGACTTAACACAATAAACGGAAGAATTACTTCTCCGAAGAGACACAAAATCACTGGTCAAATATGAAACCACGAGACATGCATATAACGCCTATTAAACCACACTCTAAAAAATGTTGTGTAGAAATTACACATTGCTGTGTGACTATAGTCCACCTATCAACAAATGTGTATAAACTACACATGTTTGTGTAATGAATTTACACAACATGTTTATAAATTACACATGTTGTGTAAATTTATTACACAAACGTGTGTAATATCTACACATTCGTTGATAGGTGGACTAGTCACACAGCAATGTGTAAATTATACACAATACTTTTTAGAGTGCAGGGAATCGTCACTCGGAGTGCAAAATCCCTGGTTACCTACCTGTCTCTTACTAGCTGACACGAAGCGAATACTACAGATAAAATTTCCCAGTGTTCAAAATTTTTGCTTTAAAATTTCCTGAAAGATACTTTTTATAGAGGTAATCTAATGTGACCGTCCAGATGAAATCCACCAATTAAGTAAGCTGTAAACTTGTTTCACAAATACCTTTTAAATCAACCGACGCTCTAAAAATCACTGGATCAAAACAACGTAAATTGGTCTTATCTGCCATTGCTCTGACTTCATTTAGTCAAAATATTTGTCTTAATAACTAATTTTCGTTGTTTCAACTAGACAATTTTAGGGTTATAACAAACGAAAGTGTGTCTCTACCAGTTTTGTTGTTTAGTTTCTTTTAAATAGGAGTGATATTCAATGTAAGAATCCGGAATTACTCAGAAATATTTTGCGCCATTTTTTGTAATGTCAAAGTTTATGTTATTGACAACCAAACATCATTATCTAATGCGGTCACCCTGACAAATTACACTGAAAGAAGTTTTGTGTTTCTTAAAATGTCAAAATTATTTCTCACTGGGCAACATCTTATTATATTTTTACAGTTCAACCAGTTCATTAAGAATCTTCGTCACCTCACAGTTAATTGTGGGAAAGAATGCTTTTGTATTTTAATTTTCTTTCCTGTATTTTGTCTTTTCCTAGTCATCTATCAGAAAGAAATCATTGGTTTACAAATATCTTCTGGAAATTGTGAAAATGAACATTTTAAGTCGGGTAGTCAATTAATGTCTTCTAAATCTATTTTAACTGTGTTTTTTCATATTTTATATCATACTATTGACATACATCCCACAACGTTTTAAACTATTAGCTTTTAGATCAAATCTGGAAAGCAAAAATATATTTCATAATAAAATAACATTAAAAAATTCATCTCCTGGTATACAGAGAATTTTTTCTGCCAACCTTGAGATTTTCAGATGTCTAGAGACTTCAAGTTTAACTTCTTCGACGTTTGGTTTCTACTGTGTCAATTCACGACAAATTCAATTTTCTTGTTACCGTGTGATCAATTCCCCTTTGTAGAATATACCCAACGAATCGTATCACTCCACAAGGTTGTATACAAATATGGACAGCCAAGCGTGATATAAAATTGGCCAGACGAGTTTTGCTTGTGCTTTGAAAGTTCATATACTATTGTAGAAAAATCTAGTCCTTTTCCTCAAAAACAAAAACCGCCCCATATTAGGATTAAAGTGTCCTACTTTCATTTTTGTGACATTGATGTGCCCTTCAAGTCATATGTAGGCTTGTGTAATGTATAAAATGAAAAGACTGCAGTAACTTTTAAGAATTTAAGAGTTACAGGATTGTAATAATAACTATGTAAAACATACATTCTCTCGGTATATTACTTATTTAAGCTAAATAATACATGGAGATAACATACATTGTATAGGACAAACCTAGTTATCATTTAAGTTTTTTTTTTTTTTTAAAGAAGGTCCACTGTTAATGCATTTCTCCCTAAAGCAGTTGACATCTATTTTTGTTTTCTATAAGCTAACTTCTCAAAATAGTTGATTTTTAAAGTATAGAGGATTGCCCCTATATTTAATGAAGGTAAACGTTTTTATCATTTTCAAAGAAATTAAGGTTATAATTCATAAATACAAATATAGCCACAATTTTTGCTTTGTAAATGTCAGTGTCTGGACTACGGTCTCTGTCCCTTTTAATATTTATTCTTTCTTGTGCCTATAGCTATTTTATTTGATTTTGGTTACAGAATATCGCATTTATGGCTTTTGAATACACTTCACTTGACAGAGCTAAGCCATCTTTACCACAGCAAAAATGGGGTGAACTTCTTCTTGGGTACCTCGGAAAGTTTTCTTTTACATAATCTCTGGTTACTAAAGCTGTACGTTATATCTGTATTGTGTACGTTTGTTACTAAACGCGGCAAGTAGTTTGGTCGGTTTGATTGTCCCTGAGGGATAAAAACGTAATAAAAGTCAATGGATTGTTACTGTGCTCTTTCAATTTGACACGGAAATTAAAGTATAAAAAGCGAACAACCCGTAAATTGTGATGACCTTAAACGAACCAGGTGAAAAATATTTACTTCAAAACCCTCTCCCCCGTTTTAGAGCTGAAATGTATTTGCACTATTTGTCTTTCGTTGTAACCGGCAGTTTTAATTAGCTCATAATGCAAGCTTTTGTTTGAGATGAAGTATTTCAAACCTTCAAGAAAACAATTTGTCAGAAATTTTAATAAATATTCCTGCATTACGTTTTTCGGGGAAAAGCTTACCCTTTGTGTAAGAGGATAGCTTCTTTAAATGAAAATTACTTTTAAAGCCGGCTTTCATGTATTCTTTGGGGTACAGCCATGTTCTCTGTATGTTCGGTTTTTAAAAATTATTGCATCGCTTCTTAGAATTTTGAAAATCTGAATTTTATAAGAGACTAATAGGAAACAAAATCTCTATTCTATTACTATAATGATTAAAAACGCAAAAGAAGGATAAAGACAAGAAAAGTCTCATGTGTGATCTGCTAACTGGATTATATTTTCGCTAATATGTTTTCAAAATAACTTGCATGGGAACAGTCAATCATGTTTTCTTCCCCAAATTTTCTTTTCTGCTAGAAAATTTTCTATGACTCCAATTTGTTGATGTAACTTTGCGAAGCAAAATATATTTCCTTCTCATTTCTCATTATGTTAAATATTTTATATATTTTTGATCAAAATAAAGCCTTGTTTACTATGTACATCCTTTTGCACATCAACATTGTGCAGTTAAATATTTTATTCCATTAAAGTCTTTATTTTAAAAACAGAGATTACTTATTTTTTACATTAGCAGCTTCAATAATCTGGTTTCAGATTAAGAACATTTCGTCAAATACATGTCTGTTTGAATTTTAGGGAATAAGAAACAAAAAGTCACCAGATTAGTTTTGTTGTGTTTTCTGTTGTATTACGTGTAGCAACGTATTGAAACATATGACCACATTGTCCCCTATTAACTGTACTGATAATCACTAACATTTCTAATTAAAAATTATTAATTCATATCCAAATGTTTCATTGTTATTTCAGAAATTGTTTCTTCGAATACTTTAATTGTAAGATTAAAAAGGAAGAAATTCTCACTTTTTTAAGCCATTTAGTAAAACATTAAAATGTGTTTTTAAGTCACCACTATCTTTCAAGTCTAAAAACAAAGTCAAACTTTATTCATGAATAATTTATGGAAGTATTGTATACTTCAAAAGATGTTCCCACAAAGGTGAAAAGCGATAACACAGAATGAAATCTTGCACCTCAATTTTATACATCGAAAACATTGTTTGGTTTTGTGGCGCTATATTGCACCTTCGAAAAATAGCATTATTGCCACCTTTATGTTTACCCTATTATTTCCTTTGCACACTACGATTTAATTTTCTTACCTTATCATGTTCCCTGGAATTTCAACAATGTAAATTTTAAAAGATGTAAATGTCTAGGTACATTTCTAGGAAGTTTAAAATCTGAAGTGTCAAGAAATAAACAAACAAGGAAAGATTATACAGATCGTCGACAAGAGCACTGGCTCTTATTTAAGATTTTTCTCTCTAAGTAGCAAAGCAAATGAAGAAATTGATATCTTTTATTGTTCAAAAAACATTTTAGTCTCAGATTAACTGGAAAAATACCATCGGAACTGTTTTGTAAAAGCTATAGAAGTGTAAATTGTTCATTTATGTTGTTTTTTGACAGTGTTACTACCCAAGAAAGAGTTTTGTTTAATAAAGCAATTTGTATATTCTCATCTAACTTTTACATGGGAAACTACTACCATCGAAACAAAATGAACAGAAGTAATGTTAGGCGATAACCGGTTGTGCTTTTTGCAGTAAACTTCCTAAAATGCATTAATTTGTACCGGAGCATTCAGGTTAAATTAAGGTTTTTAAAGGGGAAAGCTAGCTCCCGGATCATGTAGGTTCCCAAATCAATGAAATGAAGAATAAATTAATACATTTAGCAATCAGGTTAGATTCCCAACCCCATTCCATTTTAATTTATGAAGAATTTTAAAAATTGATCCCATCGATTTTTATGTATGGAAAAGTTGCTAGCGAATACTTACAAACATGAAGACAGCTCTATAGGGCAAACTTTTATGTCTATGCGACTTGAAAATTGGGGGCGCTATTTCAATCTGCATTTCAAGTCCTGCCGCCAGCTCTTGTTGCTATGACCACGGGGTTTGACATATTGTAACCCATGCATAGAGTAACGTGATTTGTTGATGGTGTGAACAATGTAATATCCAATGTACAGCTGGAAGTTACGAAGTCACACCCTTCAATGCTCAATCCACCACCAGCTATATCTTCATACATTCTGTATAGCGTTACTGTGAAGCATGACCGTGACAAGCCCCGGTGGTAGTTTTAAAGAAACTATAAGCAACGTGTACTTTCTTTGTTTACTTTGAGTTTCCTTTGCAGTTTGATTATTGATATTAATATTTAAATATATACAAATTAGAAAACAAGATCGATCAATTTACAATATCATTAACGACTGATCTGTCACGAATTCATACAAACATACTAGTCTTTGTGTGCCAAAGACCATTCGGTTTACTCGTTTTCACAGAATTTCATTTAAATGTGATTTATGCCTATAAACGACCAAAATACAGGTACGGGGAGACCTGCACATAGCGTTATGTTTTATACAAACAAATCTACTTCTTCGTGAAACAAGAGTACTATAGTACAACTCAAGAATAAGTTACAAATTCGACTACACATTGTGTACTTCTAAAGTTGATAAACGGTATTGAGTAAATTTTGCAGGTATTATAGGTGAATGGACTTACCACTTAGCTATACTTTACCAAAGACCACTCCTTCACAACCAACAAAACGCCACAGTCAATATAATCCGACTTATATCCCAAAGATATTACAGTGCCTCTATAGAAGAATAACATATCAAGATATACTTATATCAAAATCTACTCACTGAGTGCAGCTTCGACTATGCGGCTTGTGATATTAAAAACCCACTTAAATGCTGTACTTCGTTAAAGAATCTACCACTGAGCCAATGCTACAATTTAATACGGCGTGAAATAAAGCGATAAATCGTATCTTAAACTGAGAATATTGCCACGTAAAATTGGTACACAAGCTTTTTTACATCTTTCATTCATGAAGGGATCCGGTCGTACAGACGCGGGCCTTGAGTCATTACTGCTGCGAACGAGAGAAATAAAACCCAAGAACATCACCCATAAACTTTTTTACAACACTGCGAACAATCTGCGACAAATTTTACCTTGTGTGCACAGGAGAAGGAAGATATTGAAAACCTGACCACACCAATAACATTAACTCGGTTTTAATGTTTGCAGACAAAAAATTCCGTTCTCGTTGTTCACTGCTTTGTAGTGGGAACCAGTAAATACTATTGAAAGCAAAATCCTATGACAACCATTAACTCCACGTTTTGTAATTGTCCCACCTGGGCACGTTTATACTCTGAAGGAATAAACAATAAATAGTTCCTTTAAGACAGTAACTGACGGTATTTTCTGTCCCACCTTATGTGATATTTTTTACAGATAAAACTCTGCTTTCTGTAGAACCTTTGATCTGAAGGTATTTAACGACTGGTAAAAACCAACGAATGGGTAGCCAGAAGAAAATAAATCAAATCTGTGCCGTTCAAGCAAAAGTCCTTCTTTTCCCCCAAAAAATGTTGAAACAATCTCACAAAACTGTTTTGTTTTTAGCAAAAAGTTGTTCCTTTTTGTTATTTCTTCAGCAAAAATGATACCATTTTATAAGTCATTTTGGCCACAAATTTTATACTTTTTAATCTAGGTGATATCAATATTCCAATATCTGCTTGATACGAAAGTCCACGAAGCAGCGAAAGTTACCAGCGACATGCACTTTACTGCTTTAAGTAATAAACAAAAAAACAAAATGAAATAGAGAGATAATTGTTTCAAATTGTAATATTAGTATTTTCTACCAAAAAATCCCCGCTCATCATACAGTAATAGATCTTTACCAATTTATTATTATGACTGCTAGCTATGACACAAATTGTTAGTCACATGTATATTCAGTATATAGAATGAGATGGTAGTCACGTGACCAGTCTTAGTTCAGACCGATTGCTATCTTATTATAGGGCTTGTGAAAAGAGCGTATTTAAAGGGAAAATGCAGTCACCCCAGTCAGAGTTAGTAGGCCTATTCCCCGTCATTTTAGTTCATGAATAGCCTTTAAATCATGTGACAGTATTTTTGTTAGTGAATTGTGAAATTCAAGGAGAATTTTTCATTGCTTTACTTATTGTTTGTAA
>WURT03262545.1:0-25756 GCA_009936505.3 Holothuria glaberrima | reverse complement strand
TACATTTTTGGATACCACTGGTTACCTTACTTGTCATGAATGACCTGTTCCTCCCTAAATTACAAGAGAGCCTTCTGGTTTTCCAATCCCCTCAAAAAATAGCCAAACAGAAATACCACTTTACAGGAAAATTTACACTTAAAGAAACACAGGACGTAGGACCACGCACTATATCGGGAGAAGCTGTCTCCAAACAGGTGAGCAACGAAGACTACCAAGCTCAGCTGATTACAAAGAATGACATTTCTGGCATAGGGGTTAAGTCAAAAAGAAGAGCTCCAAAGACTCGGAACGGTAAATTACCTAGAGCTGCCAAAAACTTATATACTTGATTTGTTGGTTTTCAGTGAACTTAATTTTCTGTCTCAGCTCTATGAATATTTCTTTTTCCCATATCGTTGAACACTATGCCTACATTATTTTGTTTATTAATTCTGCTATAAACCCATGTGTTTATACTGCCACTAACATTCGATTTAAGTGTGGAATGGGCAATCTTCTCAAAAACTGTAAACCTTTCAGTAAAGTCAACACATTGGCAAAGAAGAGGTAATGAGGATTCGTTTCGCATGCGTTTTATGCAATGCTATTGTCTTAGTCAATAAGATTTGTTTATCGTGTTATTGTTTGAAATGACAAGTCTCTTGATTTTAAACCTTGTCCACTAACATTGATATTCTTTTTAAATCAAGGTTCATATGATATAAATTTGAAATGTAAAATAAGGTCTAGCAAACAATAACTAAACTTGTTCTTTGGCAATTGATATTTAGGTCTCAAAATAGTACCTAGAAGTTGGAGAAAAGATGGCTCATCACCAAAAACTTGTGTATATAGAAAAGACCGCTGACCGTATAAGAGAAATAATGGAGACAGACTTCATATGTACAACAATACAGAAACTGTCTAAGTAATTGTGGCTCAATGGCGTATTAAAATGTATGTTTGGAATAGCCACGCCTGTTGAAGGGGCGAAATAGTCCAATCTTGAGCACATTAAAGTATAATGATGTCGTTATTGAGCAGTTCATAGTTTTGTGCTATATCTTATGGATGTACATGAATGCTACAAATCGGATTTATCTTGCCCCCAACTGTGTCTACCATGTTAGCAAATATACACTAAGTGAAGCAAGACTGCTATTTCTGGTTTCGTTATTCCGAATTGTCACAACAATGAAACAACAGGTCAAAAAAGCGTTTACGACCATGGAACTGTTAAGCGAACGAAAAAAAGGGTAATTGAGTACATCGACGTGAAACACTATTTTATTTTTTTAACAGTTTATGTGCGGTCAGCATGAAGTCAATTTACCTCACTGAACACCTCAGCAGGTGTCGACTTGAACAAACGTTTTGTACCTCCAGACTTAAAAGTTTTCTTTAGATGTTACAAGTGTAGAATTAGACCATTCAGGCTTACTAAACTAGTTGCCGTGGTTGGCATATAACATGTGGAAGAACATATGTGTGCATTTTATGTTTTGCGTTTGTAAAGGCTAACGCCATTGTACGCAGAAAGTAGACTAATTGCAATCTACCTTTCGTTATGACGACATTGTTAACGCGCCTCATCAACTCTTTGCCAACCAGCCATGACTTCATTTCTTTGTAAACAAGAATGAATCCAGAGCAAATATCCTTTTAGTCAATCACTTTGAATGGTCCATGGAGGCTATACTTTTGATTAAAAACAGTCCTTCTTCGTTTTGATCACCAGTGAATAACTGCATTAGCTAGATGTGAAATTTAGTTTTATAATTTATTTCAACCTATAATATGTACTTACTACTCAGCATAATTTATTCAATGGCATAGCAAGGATGTTTGGATAACTTTTAAGTCTTTAATGGATTTTTCCGAAGGACTTTCAATGTTTGACAAAAACTGGTGAATAATCCACATAAGGGAAAACAAATCTGGGCCCATACCAAGATTTGCATTGGTTAATTTGCAACTGGGAGAAAACACATAGTGGTGAAGGATTTGTAGATACTTTTAGGGAACTGTAAAAAGTTCTACCTAAGATAAACAGATGACTTCCTTGTTTGCGTGATGACCACTCTTAGTAAGTTGTTTCCTAACCTTCTGAGGAATTATAGTTGGACTGGTACCACCAGTGCTTATGAATAAGAGAGTCTGTTTTGTGGTGCTTTCCACTAAAGACTACTTGATGACCTTCCGTCTCGTTAATTTCAAATTGCATGAAGGTGATGAGGTTTTGTTTTGTTAAACCTACTGTTTGGGGCATTTTCCCCATGTTTGTGCTGTCTGTTCTTAATTTCATCTTTAAAAGAATTGTAAATGGAATTTTGCTTGGATGCATTGCATATATGTAATGGTATTTTTGTGAGGGAAGCTGGAATAACTGTTAAATGAGAATGTTTTCCCTAAACAAAGAATCCAATGTGAGTTGAGAAGGCTTAGGATTGTTCCAAGAGATAAAAGTAACATTCTGGATAGTATAATTCAAAGAGTTTGTCAACTTTGGAATATGGCTTACATATCGCAATAGTGACATAATATTTCTTTTAAACGGGAGCTTGCTGCTCATTTAATGGATGATAATTAGTTATATATAAGGCTAATTAATTTTTTAACTTCTAAAAGATTCAAGTAGTGATACGTGATGAGATGATTCTGAAAGCTTAAGATATTAAAAGTATCCCCAACAATGAATAAAATGCACTAGAATGGTCCGAATTCTTGGCCATATTTAATGTGATTTCGATATGACATGAATTCATGTTTCGGTTCCGTTTAAGACCTAACCCTTTGATAAGCCCGACGATAATTGATGAGAAAGTTGTAGAATTTGTTCTTAATTCCATTACTCTTTAACGCCCTTGCGATTCAGAGTATACATTGTGAGGAAACAAATTTAAGTATTTGCGTAAGGTAATTGTCCCTGGGACATTTGTTAAAGTGCTCACGTCTTAATTAAGCTCTACTTGGGTCTAAAGCCATAATGTACACTACATACGGGCCGTCTTTTACCCCTTCAAACCGCCAGCTCTTTAATTTCTGGTTTTCTTTTCTGTTTCATTAACCTCGGTTGTTATCTTGATCATCAATTAGGTTGGCACTTTGCCAATCACTTAAAATAGGATAGTGATTAAACAGAAAATATGTTTTGCTTTTAGTTACTACGCAACGAAGAAATGATTTGACACAAATAAGTGACAAAACAGAAAAACCTTTCGAGAGCCTATTATTAAGGTAGTCTTTACTAAAAAAATCAATCAATAAGTATTTAAAGGCTACCACCGCCATCCGGAAATCAATAAAGTTACCACTTCCATAACTGTGGCACGAATAGGACAATATAACAGTACCACCTAAGAGAATCTTTATTAAAAGATCAATCCGTTTCACTTCCACTTGTTACACAATGTGGAAAAATAATTTCACGTGAAGAATTATGCTGAGGAAAATATTGATACATTCCTGTAAACCACAAGAAAGCCCTTTATGTCCTAAAAAGACAAACAATTTCATTTACATTATTTGAACCATACTTTTTTGTTAATGGAATAGATTGATGCTTTATCTGTAATATGCAAAATCGGGTATTTTTCCCCACCCAATAGCACTGAAACTAAATTTTTCTCAATAATTTGGAACTATACCGAGTAGTTTAACCTTAAAATGAGGCTTTGTCTTCGTGTAAGTAAACTTAAACAAATTTAATATTCCCGCTCTCTAGTTTGATTGATTAACATTTTGTTACAGCTTTAAAAAAATTAGTAAATGTGTTGCTTTGCTAAGCAATCTACTTCAAAGTGATTAATTAACATTTCCGCTCACATCTCTTTTTTGCTACGTGAATAATAAGCAAAAAGTGCGTAATGTGTATTACGTTGTAGTTTTATTTGTCTTTATTTCTACAGACTAAACATTTTTTGCGTTCTCAATATCAATAAGACTAACTAGACTCTTTTTCAGTCTCTATTATTTTGATACTAGATGGTAATACTTAAGTATTCGTGCCAGAAGAACTCCTTTCTTTAAAGTTCCCTCCTCAATATATATATCAGAATGATTTGATGTAGTTTAACTCAACATATTTTTCTAAACTCTGACAAAAATCTTAGAATTGTATACCATTTGTATGAAGTTTTGTTCCTAAATATCCAAATTATTCATCCAGATCGAGTAGTACAATCTTAGGAAACTTGTTTCGGCAAATGCAAAAAGTTATGCCTATGTCATGGAAAGTAAGGCTATGTGTTGCAGTATGGTGGACAAAACCTTACATAAATTTAAGGCCATAGAAAGGCCACAGAAAGAGAAAGTTGTTAAACTGTCTTCAGAAACGTTAGTCTTTCTACATGTTTTCCCACTCTTTTCTTCATACAGGATATTTTATCAAGGTACTCCCTACTTGTGTTTGAACTCGTCGTCAAAGAGATCACCTACGACAGCCTACGCATGGTTTTAGATCCATTCAAATATCAGTCATCACAGGATTGTTGTCCACAACGTGGATAATGTCTTTATATTTACGCAGAGTTTTACACATTAAGTCCGAGTATACATCTATTACGATCACACCCATCTCTAGTAGTAAGTTTGTAAGTTGTGTTTTAAACAGAACATTGACCGATTCTTACAAGTTTTATGTTCCCTTTGACTTTGTCACTACCAAGAAATATTGTGATCGTGACACCGAAGGAGAAATTTAAAAAAATTCAACGACAGCAGATGTAAAATTGTAAATGTACCATCGTGGCTATCCAGTATGAGAATAATCCAAGGGAAAAAATGCCTACGCGATGGAAATTCTGAAAATACTTCAGTGGTTGAAATTTACAGGGGAGGACCAGAAAAGTAAGTTTTAAGAAGTAATTATGGTAATCTATCTAAAACTTGTAGATTTTCATACTTTTAAAGGTTACGTAGTATAATATGTCAATTTGTGTATTTTTTTTAATCATTACACATTTATTTACACCTACATCCATTAAAACCGTTTACCTTTCTGGAACAACTTTGAATTCCTATTTATAACGATAAATTCGAAAGTTTTGCTACAAAGATTTCCTCACGAAGGAGTAACTATATTCTTAAACGTGATTGACGTGTGTGTATTAATTTATAATATAAGGGAATTCCTTTACAACTTCCTGGTATAAACACAATGAAACTAACTCTAAGTATCCCTTTTCATATGTTTCCATGGAAACAATCTTAAGATAATGAGTGCTGACTTTCCCCTTTCATTCTACTCCCGCATCATTTTCGATGATAGCACACCTTAAAGACGTAGTCAAAAGGAGACCTTCATATATAATCACTTGAACTGTTTGGATAAGCGTTTTCCAAATGTAAAATGAGATTTAATTGCCTGCTATTTATTTTCTTCTGAGGAAGAGCACCTTGATCGTTTTTACACGTGTCAGCAAACTTCTACGTCCAGCATTGAAGCAGTGTATAGCAAGATACTTGCTCATGGGTAATCTGGAAAAATGTAGGAAGATCATATGCTGAAGATATGTTCGTGGCAACTACAATGCTAGAGCGTGATACGTTGGACGTGTAACTATTATATAATTTTTCTTGAAGAAATTGCATGCGAATATATTTAGTGCGTTTGACATCTAAGATAATGGAAAATAATGAACAGAACATAACGAGTTTGTCGGTAACGGTTCCAGTTATTCCTGAGTTGGATTCATCATTTCAACGGTATATCATTTTCACTCTCCTACTGGTTTTATCTATTCTCGTTTCATTCGGTAATATTCTTGTCATATGTTCATACGTTCGTAGCGCATATGTACGAAAACTTCCCTTCAACGTGTCCATCTCAATTTATCAATTGCCGACCTTGTCGTAGGCTTGGTCAATCTTCCACTTGAAGCATTCGAATACTTCTTTGGAGGTTTGAAAATTTCATCGATTGGACTGACTTTAATAAAACTGCCAACAAGCACAGTCATAATCATGTTAGTTTATATTGTTATTCTGATGAGCTATGACAGACATCAGTTGGTTACTAATCCACTAGAATACAAAATTAAACATACCAAAAGTGCCAACTTGCGTCTTTTGTTTGTATTCTGGAGTTGGAGTTTCATCTATACATGCATGTTTCTGACGCTGGCACAATTTACATTCGTAGATGAAATGCAATTCCGGTCTTCAATGGAACTTTTCTTTACTTTGCTTCATATTCTAATCAACTTTTTGTGTCCTTTATTTGTGCTTATTGCACTTAACGTACTTGTTCTTTTAAAACTTAAAAAGCGTCTCTCATGGAGTGCGAAGTACAACGATAACACTGACCCATTCTCTTGCCATTCAGACCAAACCAAAAATACGTCAAGGGAGAGTCATATAACTTGCAATGAGCAGATCTCTACAAAAAGGGATGAAAATTTAACAAAAGAAGACAATGGGGCACTTTCTGAAAAAACCCAAGCAGATGAGGGACGCACTAATGAGAGAGTATCATCCCTTTGCTCGAGTGATGCTAGGGATAATACGAACAATTTTGCAGGAATATACAATAACGTGAATCAGCGGCAGTTAACTAACAGGAAATTAGGAAAAGCTGTGAAGCATTTGTTTATTTTTGTGTTAGTGTTTCTAATATGCTGGCTACCTTTTTCTGTCCTATTATTTACAACGTACCTGGTGGGAGAAATTTACGACAATTATTGGGACGAGGTGGCTCTAATGTTCTTGTACAGTAATTCTTGCATCAATCCAATACTGTACGCTTCCATGAGTCGCAGATACCGTGAGAGTATCAAAGAGATCTTCAAATCATTAAGAAAAGATCATTGATATGTTCGACTCTACATACCCTTTGTGACAGAACGTAAACATATTATGTAATTAGTTATTTATAACTGTAAAGACTTTTTCTTTTTTGTGCCTATATGTCAAAACTGTTATTACACCATTCGTGTTATTAAAAAAGGAGCCAAAAAGCAAAAAAAAGCACTCTCCTCTAGACGTAGCCGAATCCCCACTACAACCTCAGCACCCATTCAAGGCGATAAAAGTAAAGGGGCTGACTTAGCTCTCAGAGGCTGCAAAAAAAAAAAAAAAAATCAAAAGTACTAATGTTAGATACGATTTTTCCAGCAAAATGTTGACTTGCATGATTTAATGAAAATTGTTGTTATCATTTTTTTCTCGTCAGAGAATTTCCTGAAACTTGAATTTTGAAGCGACATTAAAATAAAAGTATACAAACATGAGCATATTAAGTTTTTTGTACCTGTAATCCTTCACTTCAAGCGGAAAAATACAAATGGTGGGGATTCTCCTTTGACTTTGTCAGACCATTATGGTTGACGCGATCTGGTATTCAAGCATCAGACATGATGCCTAGTGTTGTCAGCTTACAATTGGTTCTACCAAATTTGGGTAAAACTAGGATCTAAAATCTTTGCCTAAGAAAGCATATAAAATAAATGCGATAACCAATTCCTTTGCTGCTTATTGATTCCCTGCATTTCGATTGGCTGATACGTAGTTCAAGGGATTCCCCATTTTCGAGAAACTAGGCTTCCCGCGATTGGTAAAATTGATAACGTGCGCTGCCATTTTTCCTTATTTTTCCACAATCCCACACGTCCTTTGTGAACATATTCAGTGGCGAATAGTATTTGTAACCCCCTAGCATGATTTTCAGCCAGATATATAGTAAACTAAAATGTGAATTAAATGTATATTCGGTATGTGTATAAGCTACCCACAAGCTAAGTCCTAACTGGTACTTCATCACACCAGTTACTAAAAAAACATAAGGTTTCGCGTAGTCTTTGTTCTTTGAAATCCTTGCAAATGTTAGGCTAGAAAGCCTATATACTGTATTGCAATGCAGATGCACAAGGTTGCCAACTTTGGAAAAATTCTGGTTTTCTCTCGAAAGAGAGAACCTACCTGAAGGATAATTGTCGAACCTCTCCGTCTGGGTTTCAGAAAAGGAGAGAAAGGGTATTGTAAAGGACGGCGTCTTGTGGAACAATTTGCATAGAGAACCGTCCGTCTTGCGGCTAAATTACTTATTGCTGCCTGCCGGCCACAACATATACTGTACCTTTATACGAGGTGGGACTAATACAGAGTTCTACTGTTTTGGCAGCTCGATATTTTGTACGTTCTAAATAAATAACGTTGATGGTTATAAAAAATAAGTACCTTTTGTTTCGTAGTGAGACATGACAATGCACTAGAAAACGCTCAAATCTATATGTCTTTCCTGTACCGTTTCTGTTGTTTTTATCATGAAGTGTGGTTGTATTACATTTGGAGATGGGACTCAGAATGGAAGATTTAGTCTAGAGCTAAATCAATCATGCACTTAAGTTGTTCAAATAAATTGGAGTTTCCCCCAGGGTATACGAATTTCAGTTTTAGAACAATATGCTTCTTCAGGAAAACTTTAGATACCCTTGGGGAAGTATTGAAAAAAACCTTGACCTACGTTTCAAATCGCTTCTTAGCTACAAATATTTGATAAAATTTCCTTACAGATGCTTCCAATCACCAGCGCTTGAATATGGACAATTTGCTTCTTTCCCAAATTGAAAGTAGAGCACAATTGACTGTGGAAAATTTTACTTTACTAACACTCTAGTTGTGAATCACATCGCCCTTTCTCAAATCTTACGAGTTTTAATTTCCTGCGAAAATTTTTAGTTTACGACAAATTTAGAAACCTTTATGGACTTTGGCTGCCTGTGAGTGATGGAAGTAAGGATCATTTAAATCCACATGTAGTGATGAAGTTTTGACACTTAAGAAGGCTCGTTAGATTATGAAAAACTCTACAGATAGGGCAAGGGACTATGCAATGTCATAGAGATCAGAGCAAAACAACTCTTTGAAATAAAACTCGATTTTCTTCCACCAGATATGGCAAAATTCACTACAACTATTTTACCGGTAGTAATATTGCATGAAGTACCTTAACTCAGTATCGTATTACAAATGACAATGGCTTTTTAAAGGGTGGTAATTGGTATTGAGGCTGTCTATGAAATGGACATGTTACTTATCACTTTTTCCCCAAAGCTTTGTTGTATAGTAGTCACGTATTTGAAAAACAAAGTAAGCCTGCTAAATTTATCCATTTGGGCCTTAATCGGATCTTATTTAAGAGTACTGCTGCTATGCTGGTAACTATCGAACATTTCAGGAAAGTGATAACGGCAATAGTAATTGTGAAAGTGCGCTTTGCATTTTATAAAGCAAGAGGTCGACACACAGTCCTCCATATCGATGTTACATGCAACTTAGTGGGAAGTCCCTATACGGATTAAGTGCTTAATTTGCTTACACCATATCAGTTCAACGGTTTCCATACAAAACTTCCTATAAAAATAAAAGGTGGAAACTAGCTAAAATTGCCATTTAAGCAATTTCATTAAATGGGTCTTTTCTTAAGTGGTGCCTTGGTTAAACATGTGTTTCATTTGTGATATATACTTTTAGTAGATTGGTAGCTTAGGATAGATGTTTCTTATTAAAGTAGCCTGGTTGAGGAGAACATAAGGGGGACTTCATATTCTCTCTCTAAGGTAGTCACGTTGTTGAAAGTTAAAGTTCCTGACGTATTATGCAATAAAATTTCAGTAGAAACTATCTTCAATGATCGTACGTCTGAAAGGTGCAGTTAAACACTTCAACATTTAGTTTTATGAGTTTAGTTTCCATAACAATTTCCATTATCGTAAAATATATAAATTTAAAATTTATGAATTGCATAATAAATGATAGTTGCACTGTAATTTTTTTTTTCGAAAAGCTCTTTTAACAGTCCGGGAGATCTCCCGTTTATAGAGGAAAACCAAATACCTCTTGAATGGGGGAAATCTAAAGCAACACAATACGCATGCTTTCTAGCTTAACAAAGACAACTTAGGTTAAGCAAAAGCAAGCATGAAAACCATTCAAAAGCTTGCGTATTTCTCAAAAACGGCTTGGTGAACCACCAACCAGGACGTGGCTATTTGGTAGCTATGATATTACACCTACCGAAAATATATATTTAATTCCAACATTTTTGATACAAAAATTTTGCTAGGGGGTTCCCAAACCTTTTCGCTAACGACAGTGCACACAAAGAACGGTGAATTGTGGGTAGGCTAGACAAAATGGCGACGTCAATGAACAAGTTTTCTCCCGATCGAAGGAAAAGTAGAATCTTCCAAAAGGAAAACCATGGAATATATGCAATAAATTCTTGCGTTATTGCCCTCAATGCCTATAAACGTAAAGAATCACAAGAAAAGCACGCGGTTTAGCAATGCGGAAGACTTACTAAAGCAATACACTATAACTTCATTCCATTTACGACGAAACATTTCAAGTAATTTATTTGAGACTTAATTGTTTTGTTTTTGCGGTATTTGTATCCCATATAATACTTATTTCATTAATCATACGTGGTAACGGCTTGGTCAGAATTGAATACTTTAGATGAAAACTCACTGGAGTGAAAACATTCAATTTGTACGTCTTAAACACGCAATGACAGGTTTTCACGGTTGGCTCCATTTGTATTCCAATTCTGGTATACCTAGCATTCAGTTACGTGATAGATTTAATAATCATTTTCATTTAAAACAGAGTCAGTGTTTTTAGTTCTGCGTTTTCTATCTATCAATAGGAAGACTGTTCACCGTCTACCCTTACCTACATACATATTCCTTAATTAAAAGAAGATGTCAAATCGAAAAAATAAATAAATTTAGAAGTTTTTCCTTGGAACGTGGATAATTTGTGGTATTACGGTTGTGTAATGTATTTATACTGCTTCAAGCCTTGCATGATTTTGGAAGGGAGTCAAATAAATAGTGTTTAATCATACTCTGTTACGATTTGTTTTCCCTTTGGATCTATCACATTAACTATGCTGGAAATAAACTGAAGGAAAACATTAAGCAACTCTACGAAAATACATTGTAATTTCTAGTGTATTTTTCTCCTAGTTAATTTATCTGGTCAGAGAACAAAACTAAAGGTAGAGAAGTAGCTGCTGATGAAAATATCAGGAACATTCATCAATGGCATCCACAATAGGAGGACTAAGCAAGTATTGCAAATATTCTTTTATCTTGACGAAGGTAGCAGAGCTCAGATAAGAGTGACAAATCTTTGCAAAGCTGTAGACAAATGTCACGTGCTACTTGTCCTCAATTCTATTATTTACCCATTAATTTATGCAACGACAAGTTCAAGACATCGGAAAGGATGAAACCTTTTTTGACACCAATAACATGTACATAACACTTTAAATTACTGAACCAAACGTTGCTGAATTTAAAAATTATTATGGTGCTATTATGTCGTTTTCAGTTTGTTGTGCGTAACATTTAAAAATGTAGAGTTACAGTAAATTGTGAAGTTCCCGGTGGCGTGGCTACGGGCAGGGGGCGCTCGCCCCCCCCCCCCGCTCGAAAATTGAAAAAATTCGGAAATTTTCAAATATCCAAAACATAACTAAGCATTATAAAATTTCCGAAAAAGGGTAAAAATTTCCGAAAAATATAGCAAAATGTAGGGAAATATATCAAAATTTTCTTTGCCTCGCTGCGCTCGGCATCTAACAGAACTTATATATGGCACAATATAGCAAAATGTAATGAAATATATCAAATTTTTCTTCTGGTAAAGCTTATATTTAGGAAATTATAGCAAAATGTAGTAAAATGTATCAAGTTTTTCTTTGCCTTGCTCGCTCGGCATCTAATAATCCTTATATATATAGCAAAATGTGGGGAAATATATCAAATTTTACTTTGCCTCGCGTACGCTCGGCATCTAATGAAACTTAATGTTTCATAGAATTAATTATTTCTATAAGTCATTATATGGTTATTTTTAATAAATATCGTTTTCTTATCCTTCTCAGTGAAGGTAATGTGTGAATACAATTTTTAAGATTTTGGTCACTGTATTAGGGCTAAATAATTTACATGGTGACCTGTACTTTACAGATCACAATAAATTGTCAAGAATTCCTTGATACTAGACTTGACAAATATCTTTAATTATTGACTTGGAAAGCGCTTTACAGATAATTGTCTTCCCGAAATAAAAAAATAAGAAAAAACATTAAGTTAATACAACACAATTGGGTAAATAAATGGATTTGGAGGCTTCAAATTCAAATAGAAGTAAAAAAAAAATCGCACCTCGCTTCGCTCTGTGATTATTACATACTTATGCGTCCCTACAAAACCGCAGTGATAAAATGAGCTCAGGGCCAACGTTCACAATTGTATGTGTAGTAAGTATTACATAAATGAATATCCATATGCATAATACTGTGTAGGTGTAATATGCTTTGGGAAATGTAAACCATTCAACCTAAGTTGTAGTATAGAAGAAGAAAAATTCGGAAATTTTCAAATAAAAATTCGGAAATTTTTAGGTCTTGCCCCCCCCCCGGAAAAAACCTAGCTACGCCACTAGAAGTTCCGAATGATAAGTTTGGCAAAAGCTTCCATAGGGGTAGTTTAAAATAAGCTAGAGCGATTAAGTATAATCAATGTTACATTATGGTAAGAATCACAAGGTAATTTTGACCATTACTCATCACTTCTATTAGTCGGTCGGAATCAGGTCTTACAGCGGCAACTGTCGGAAAAGACATATTCGACTCATTCAATTTGGTTGATTACCAGTTAACCGTTTTATATGTGCACAATATTCTCTTGGCAACGACTTTTTAGAGAAAATGCGAAAGTTTTGTAATCAAAGCCATATCGGTTAAAGGGTTATTGTGCACTGTAAATGTAACGCTCAGTAGCGAATCATTTACTAATGACAGCTTTGCAAAAGAGAGTATATTCTTTGAAATGAGCCTTTGCATAATTCTAAAGAGATAAGGAAACAACAGACTTACCCACTTATCATTTCTACATTCAATACGCGTTTTTAATGATTAATTGAGAGGAACTTTGACGGCAGTATCGGGACTATTAGTAATATTGACTTTATGGTCGCTTACATACGAGAAAGCTCATGTGATACAATTTTATTAAGATGCCTCCAGTTGCCAAGGCAATTAGAACAACAATGCCGTCCCTGTTTGACTTTGGCTTGGTGTTTCGTGCTGCAAATAATCAATAATATTAATAGTAGAGACTTATGTTGTGCGTCTAAATGCGTTATAAAAGGAATCTTGATTAGGTAATGTAAAAAGCAAAATACATTGAAAATAATTCAAAAGTACGACGACCAAAATAATGCAGCGATCTACCTTTATATAAAGGACTGTGGAATTATAGAAAAGTTCAATTCGGCTGAACAACTATCAAAACACTTTTAGTTTAGACTATATGCCTGTAGTAATATTACATAGAAGTTACTCCTCAACAGTTACATTTTACTAGAAAAGCAATTTGTTTCACAGAGGTAATGATAAGGACAAATCTTTAAATGTGGGCTTCATTCTTTTGTACGTTATGAACACATTCTGATAATGTTGTTGACTTGAGTTATGTTGATTATCGAGTTGAGAAGAATTCCTTTACATCCAGAAAACAAGGTGTAACTGTGACCCTCATTTGCTGTGGCCCTAGTCGGGAAAGTCTTTTTGCTTTCCTTTATTCTGAGTGATTTCGTGTAGTGATCATTATCTTTTTACAAAGGAAACGGCTCAAAATGTATCGCACGACCAACTCATTTTAACATCCTTCGATATCCTACTTCTACTATCGATTCTACTTGGAAACGGCTTGGTAATAACGGCGTACTTTAAATATAAGGATATTCAAGCCATCCCCTTTAATGTTTTTATTTTAAACCTTGCCATGGCAGATTTCTCGGATGGATTATTTTGTATTCCATTCGTGATGTTTCTTCCATTCGGACTACTACCTTTTTGGAATGGCAGGATTTTACATTTAATAGCTTGGTTGATACGATTCCCTCTTTTTCTTTCTACATTTCTTGTCATCGGGATGACCGTTGACCGTCTACACCTTGTTCCAGATCCACTAAAATATCAAACATCAAACAAAAAAAAGAGAAAAAAGAAGGTACTCCTAGCAACGTGGGTGATTTCTGCCCTTTATGCAGAGGTTTTTCTTTTCCAAGAGTACTTCTGTTCTTACTGCTATGGCGTCAAGTCGTGGGTGATGCTTTTGTTACGCGAAGGGAAGTTTTGTTCTTAACAATATTTTGTCATGCTGTGATTAGCTTTATCGTCCCATGTATTCTCTCATTTGTAACAAATACTGTTTTCTTGATGAAATTGAAGAAAAAATTTGATATTTTTAACGGCAACAAGGCATTCTGAGAATCTGAGAAAAAAGTATCCAAAAGTTCAATACTGCTAGGGTTTTCATTTATTTGCTATGCTTGTTACCTGGACATTTATATGTATTACTGAGAATATTCGTTCCATTACCCGCATTTTACAGTCATATATTCAAATGAATCCTCTACCTGAATTCAGCTATTAACCCGCGTATTTATGCAGGGATAAATCAAAGATTTAGGATGGGAATGATGAAACTTTTGTGGAGACGTTGGAACAGAACACTACCACCAAGTAAAGAAATATCAAATTAAAACTACTTTGTTTGCCTAGTACCTACTTGTTAGTGACAGACTGAATTTAGAACCCAACAGTTTGAACGGAACGTAGTTTGTATGAAACTACCCTCTGTTATTTTGCTCGTTAGGCATAACTATCCAGACTTATAGCTTCAAAGTACGTAGAAAGTGTTTGTACATTTCATTTGGCTGTATGTTAAGACTGAATTTAGACACAAATGTAATAATTTAAACAAAGTATTTAGTTGTTTAAGAGTAACTCTAAGTGCTCCAGACATTTAAGTCTCATACATATGAAACAAACAAATTTTAAAAAAGACAGTCCGTACCTTATCCGTTTTAGTGACTCTATTAAGGTCATAGATAGGAGCCATGTATTCTATTATAAATCGACTTCTCACTGAAAACACCTTGCCTACTGTGAAAAGTTCTTATTCTGAAAACATAATCTGTTATTAATACTTTGCACTTTTTGCTCATGTTGGTTACAACTATTTATAAAATAGTTCGATTCTTAAAGGAAGGGTTTAAGCAAATTTCATTTTCATATGGGAAAGATGAACTTAATCTATGTAATTTGGTGAAACTTTCATTTAAATCGGACATGTGTTATTCGAGATATCAGCAAATAAAGTTACTACATTTGTGACCCAAAGTGAGCTTGATGCAAGCAGGGGTCACATCACTTTTTCACATTAATAAGGATTCCCTTGTTTTTTCAGTTTGTTGCGTTGACCTTGAAGTTAATTGGGATAGGACCTCCCCGTGAGGAATATGAAGCTTTTTATTTTCCCATGCCTCTCATACAATCACATTCTGATAATATGGGATTGTTAAGGAGAAACTTGGTTGTAAGGTTTAAAGAAAAACAAAAGACTGCTCATTAATGTGAGGCTATGATGTCATATGTGCTTGCTTCAAGTCACTTTATGTTGAAAATGTTACAACTTTAATTGCTGATATCTTGAGAACCACACATCAGAATTTAATAGAAATTTTACCAGATTGATTAGAATAAGTACCCCTCTAACATATCAAAACTTTATATGAGCTTAGACCCTTTTTTAAGCATTCATGGAATCCTTTCAACACCGTTTGTAGTCTTCTTCAATAATATTTAAGGTGGCACACGTGAAATGTGACAACTAAAAGACGTCATAAAATACGCTTTTGAAATGCTCTTTGGAGTAACATTTTTTTGTTTTTTAATATGGAAAGACGAAACCCGTGATATGAACTTGCACTCTACTAAGCACGATACACATCATTTGCTGAAACACCATTCTGTGTTCATAGATGTTATGCAATTGTTTCACTTACCTTGGCGAAAATGGTGTTTGTCAATAATTTTCTCTATATGAGACTCACCATGACTCTAAAAAAAATTCCTACATTTTTTATCATCATATTAAAAATGAATGACTTTTTAGGGAAATTTAAAGAATGGAACCACAGCAGGGAAACTTCAAATTGTGTCAACTTGGTTAATGCTGGAACAAAATTTAAAATAAAAGTTTTGAAATGATCTAAAATTTTTCGATTTAAAAGGAATTTCAAATACTATTATCATTGAACATGTTGCAGTAGTTTTTCCATTTTGTTCCTTTGTTCCTGACATAGTCGAGTCTGAAAACACCGGTTCATCTTCATATGAATAAAAATAAAAACAAATTCAACGATATTCAACCTTGAGGTTTTTTTTTATTCGCGTCCAAAGGACCCTCTGTCTTTTCCTCTGATACCTACCACCGTTACAAACAACACTGTTGCCAATTGGTCTGTGAACCAGTGCCCTTCTCGCAATTTCTCAACATTAAGCAGGGATGAATTCATACGAAAATGATTTTACACACCTCACATGATTTTATTTTTCCAAAACACTTTTCACAAATTTCTTTCAAGGTCCTTAAACGGGCAGGAACGTAGTGACACATTTTGTGTGAGGCAGCAAAGACGACAAGGCTTCGAATAATTCCTAGCTTCAAAAAAAAATAAATAAATAAAAATAAAAAAAAAAGCAATTTGCCCACTGATGCTTTTGTAATTGGGAGGGGTGTTTGATTTTGGGGTGCAAGCCCTTGAGGAATCTGGCCTTAAACTAAAGGCTACATTCTTAAGTGATGTAGGGGGTGACGCCTTTCTCCGTTTAGAGAATGTGACACACTCAAGGGCTTAAAAGGTATGAGGACATGTACATGTCTTAACTACCTTTTTGATGCCATAAGCCTTAAGCCAACACATATGTTTTCGCATACACCTAAATAATGCATGAGCTACATAAGCAGGCTTGTGACATATGGCAAGAGAATCTCATAAGATACGTCTAATGCTGTCATTTGCTTGTTTAACCTTGACTCTAAGGACTGTTCATAATGTTGGCATGGACCGAGGGGCTTTTTTCTAAGAGTCCCCTTAAGTACATTGAAAAGGTCACACTAGATTCTAGCTGGAAAGTATCTAACAAATAATTTATGAAGGATGAGCAAACGAAATGCAGATTCTGCGCAGTAATGTACATTACAATATTTGCATAACAAATCAGAAATCTCAGACACGAACAAACTATGGAGAGGAGCACCATGAAAGATGAAACCTTTAAATTCAAAATGGTGTTACATGTTAAAATGTTTAAGAGTACTAAAAACCTTTAAAAATAATACTTTGATAGGGATGTGAGGATCACGTATACAAAATCAATTAAATGGGCTATAGTCGGTAGATGGTACAACGACACACGATTACAAGAGTTGGTAATTAAAAAATCATTTCAAATGGCTTAGGGCAGGCTGCAACCTTGTAAGGTGTGACAAGAAAAGTATTTGAACGCAATGCCATGAGCGAGTGTCTGGGGTCCTTCAAAAGATCTTTCCTTAAATTAAATGGCTACAGGGGCTATACTGTACAACTTCAAGAAAAAATAATAAGCCCTTTGCAATTTTTGAAATGCCACTAGAATAGTTCAGCTGATGATTAAAAGTTAGTGTTTCCCGAAAACCGCCATTACAATTAACAAAGGCGCTGCTGATATGGCAAATGCTCCCTCTGAGAGAGAGTGAATTTGGGTTTATCTAACTAGTGGGATCCTGGTAGAACGAGCCGGGGGGTATTCACAAAATTGTGGTCACTAAAATGAAGCTTTCAAATGTTAACAAAAGCCATTAAGCAATAAACAGGCAATAATATTTACGATTGATCAACCTATAAATGTAAATAGCTCAGGCTAACCCTCGGTTGACTTATGGGGAGGTAGAAAGGTAATAGGGCAATAAAGATCGGAATTGGTTCAAGAGGTTTTCCGATGAATATTTTCACTAAAAGTTGTCTTAAAGAACGTAATTATAAGAAGATTCTACTGAAGTTATCTTTCAGAAACAAGTAATAATACATCAAAGCACGAGGAAATATTCAGTTACGTTTTTAAATTGAATTTAAGATAATGCTTTTGAATTTGTTGTGTAGTGACCCACTGGGTAATCCATTTCCGTCTACGAACACACCTGCAAGAAACGTGGCCATAATTACTGAGAGAGAGTTTGGATCCGAATGTACACTGCCCTTTCTAACAAGTTAGAGCATTAAAATAATTGTTAGTATTAGACATGCAGTTAGCACAACACTCTCATTTACCTACAGAGGCTGGAAAAGATTAATTTCTGAAATTACTCATGCAGTCATAGTTACCTGGACAGTCTCCTAAATACTTTCTCCATGCTTAATTTAAGTTACTGATTTCTCAACAAAATTACGAGCTCAAAGCTTTCAGAGACGACCCTTACCTAGTACATCAGGTAGGTATTACGATAATGCTCGCTTAAACCATTGGTCGTTGAAGTAGTAAGGTTGTTTGAAGTGTTTTGTTTTAGGTTTTGTGTTCTGATGGGAAGATTTAAATTCAGCTTCCAGATTTAGTCACTGTGGAAAAGAAAGCTCTTCAAAATATCGCTTAAGAGAGCTCTAGGGCTGTCATGTTATGCTTGAATAATGTTAGGTCGAAATCAGTAGCGTAGCGGGCAGGGGGGAAGGGGCGGGACCCCCAGTTGAAACTCTCGCACCCACTTGTCCCCCAAATGAAATTACAGACCGAGAAAAAATATTTTAATACACGCCAAATATGTATGTTTACAGGCTACATGATGATGTCTATTACGATTTTGTCAGTACTAGAAATATACTGTACGACTAGAATCCGATAATGAGCAAGTTCACACAGGACTCTTATCTGCCAAGTACGTCCAACTTCAGTATATTTAGCCCAAAAATGGCAACACCAAACTGAGGGTCTGATCTCTGTCTCCCTCGAGTCGAATTTATCGACTTCCATTTACATCCACCCTGACAAACTGACGCATTGGCTTTGTGTGTGAAAGTCTTTGACTGTTTTCGGTCAACTTTTGAAGTACCAAGAAGCGGGAAGAATTTCAAAGTGGGGGCTGAACATATTCTTGCTTAGAACACTCGGGAAGTGCCGTTTCCGGCCATCTGGGAGTTTGTAGAGCCGAAAATTTGTGGTACGCTCCTCGCCAACTGATGGTGGCGCTCCGCAAAGAAACATATATTAACATTTTTTATAGATTGATTTTTGTTTTTTGCATTAAATGAGAAATTGCAGACATAAGATCATATTTCAAGGCTGGGTACATGCAGCTCAAAATACTCGGGAAGTGCCGTTTCCGGCCATCTGAGGGGTTTGTTAAGCCAAAAATTTTGGTGGCAAACTCTTGAATTACGTGGATAGTCAGCTTTCGTTATAGCAGTATCTATCCTGCTGTATATCTCGTTACAATGACGACAGTTTCAGCAAGTGACATGTTATGGGTGGCTCACTTTACAAATTTTCTGATCAGGGTCATTTTGCAATTCCTTTATAATTTCATTCCTTTTTTAAATCTCCTGTTTTCGACTAAATGAAGGGAAACACTCTTTGAATTAAATCTTCGATTGAAAGTACCCGCTGTAAATACGCACGCCACAGTCTCAGTCTCTGGAGATGTTAAGGCGGAAATGTTTTGTAAGTTCATCATCAATTAACACCCGGAACTTATTTCCACATGCTGCAAATTTTTCCATGGAACAGAAAGATCTGAAATGACATTGGACATTGATACCAGTTTTAAACATCATTCTTTGCCCTATGTTTCGTTGTCTGCGAGCACATCAACATGTAATTTGCAGCTTGTTGAAAGTGCATATAAAGGCTTGAGAAGTTCCAATCTACAAAGAGCAACGATAAACTTTATGTTGCTTGTATCTGTTTTCCTTGCCTGTTGGATTCCGTCACATATTCTTGTAGTGATCTCTTTGTTAAGTATTGTCGTACCTGGGATTTTCTTTCAAATAAATCTTTTACTACTCTGTAATTCTGCCATCAATCCCTATATATATATATATGTACGCTTAAATAAAAAACATTATATATCGTAAAGAGATGATCAACTTGATCCATTGTGATTAATGTTAGGTCGTTCTTTGTTACAGCCGAACCCCATTTGTTAGTGGACTATCGTCGAATGATAAAGCAAAACAATATTTATCGTTTAATCATGTAGACGTTCATATGTCAAGGTAAAAGACTGGCGGTAATTCCAATTTTGTGTGATTAAGAAATGTATGTATAACTTGAAGGATGTAGAATTCCTAAAAGAATAAAAAAAAGTATTCAGGAGGATGTGGTATCTTTTGAAGAATCTATTTGTAACTAACTAGCAGGATCGATACACGTAAAGATTAAAATGAATAGTAAAGGACCAACGGATTTGTAGACTGCACTCTTTATATTAGAACTACTAGTTTTGGGGTATGTTTTCGATTATCCAGGAAGGTTGGATGAAAACGATCAAAGATGAAGATCAACAGGATAAAATCATTCATCCTTTCTCTCAGAAGAACCCAACATGTCTAAGTCTTATCTTATTTACAAACCCGTGTTTAAAAATACATTTCATCTCCATGTAGTTCATGCATTAGATGAAACTAGGTTTTGAACTTGAGAATGAAATTGATTCACTTTAGAATTTTTGTTTGAGCTGTCTCTAAAAAAATCAACAGATTCAATGAAGATTCTTTCATTGCATTTGCAATAATTATCAACCTCTTTACGTTATCTCAGGGTGTTTGGTCAGGAGGAAAGGTAAATAACATCAGAAACCAGTCAGCAACACAGACGTAGCCTTACGGGGGAGGGGGAAAGAGGGACGCTCCCCTCCCCCGAAGATTTAAAGTCTGAATGAAAGCTGACCTATATATATATATATATATAATCAAAACAAAAATGATGAAAGTTGTAATGTCTCAGTGTTGCAATTTGAATGTTTCATAGCCTTAGCAAATGCATGCAAGGGATCTTTTTACCTCTGGACCCCACACTGCATATGATATATGTGGTACGCTAGTCCTGACGAATGAGCTTTGTCCTCAAAATGTTGGATCCGCTTATGTCTGGTAACGAATGCTGCAGCCTGCTGCAGTAACATTAAGTACATTATGTATGGAACACAACTGAGACCTATGGCCAAAGCTCTTCAGTAGGCAATTTCTTTTTAATCATGCCACAGATTACCCTTACTTCGATGCTTTATCAATGAATCGGTACTTCAAGCCCTGTCAAGGCCTGTTTCCCCCAAGAATGCTTTGATTATTTTCTCGTTTACCCTTTTCCCCTGAAATTTAAATTTCGAAGGCATGAAATATCAAAATAAAAAAGTATAGATGCAAGTTGCAAGACCTAGAAAGTACCATATCTTGTAATGGAAGAGTTCCTTCTGGTAAAAGTTTTCTTGATTGGTACTTGAATGGTGAATCTAGTACCATGCCATGCAACAATTGACGAAAATCTCTAGATGGCAAGAATTTTAAAACTTATAAGAAATTTGAAGCCAGAAATGGTGTCTTGCCAGATGGCATTATTTTGCATGTAAGCTTCCATCATAAGCGCCACCCGACCTCTTTAGCATCCTGCCAAAAATCCAAACATTCACTCAGTAATGAAAATTTTTAACCATATAATCAGTTAAAAGCTTCTACAAGATAGCATCATTTTCTTCTTAACGTAATTACATAAACAAAAATTTATGAAGGTGTGAAGGTGTCACCTTCCCCCTTTCTTTTCAGCCGTTCGAGAAAAAAAGAAAGGTTCACTATACAATAAGAATTTCTAAGAAAGAATAATTTCTAAAATTTGCCAGTAATAGCACCATTTTGCACCTTAGACCACTCGGTCCGGATGACTCCCTGGTATGACAAAGAAATGATTCGCTTAGGTGTCACCTGTCCTACATACGTCACTGAGGCTCTTCTTAGATATTGCCATGAACTGCACACTCCTCTTGAATTTTTGTACCCAGGCCACTGCCCTGAGGAATGATAGTACTAAATTTTATGTGTAGTTCATTTACTGAAGGTTCGGACCTTCACACACCAATATCGGCTGTACCTGCCTTCCCTTCTACGACTCCGCTGTACGTTCCTGATTAGCAATAGTTAGGCGTTGAATTGGTAAAAACTGTGAAGTTTTGAACAAAGTACTGTAATAAAACAAGCATATTATGCCTATTAACAAACGTATTACATGATTATGGAAAGAAACACTTGCTGTCAAGTAGCAAGTCATGTTCGAATGAACGCAGAGAACTGTAGATTGATGGCCTTACGAAATACCATTTCAGTCGGTCAAAATCTTCCCCCATTGGAATCCTCCACAAAATATTTCACCTAGGTAGGCATATTATCTGAGATTGGGTAACTATAACTCCAGTCAAGTTGGAAGGGGGGTCCATGCACACGAGTTACAAATTTTCCTAACTCAAACTTTTGAAATCCTCAAACTTTGCAGTGGAATAATTTTGATACTTCCAAAGCCATTTCGTGTCCCATGAGATCCATTTGGTCCCATATTGGCAGCCATCTCTTATTTACGATTAATATAGACAGAACTTTCCTTCAATGGATATTTATCCCCAAATTTTCACTGACAGTGCATGTCTCTACAGGCAACGTCCAACTCGAATATTCATGGGAGGGTTACGGTAAGGAAGCCGCATGGTCCCACAATAATGAAGACCTTGATAGCACTTTGAAGGAAAACTCACATTAGTCATTGCAACACTGCGACTACTATGAAAGGACTCAGAAAGGGTCACGCTAGTAGCCAGAGGGGCAGGGGGCGACATCCTCTTGAAAAGTTTTCGTACCCTGGAAAAAGTAGCATTAACATATCTCATTTTCAGTTAATCTCATCCCTTCCAGATCGCCTCTAGAAGCCTTATCTCCTCAAATTTAGTACTTTGTCTAGCTATGGGCCTAGACAGGGCGCTTTTGGAGTAACACAACCCCAGGACGGCCTGAAAAGGTCCCAGATATAATTTCAGGATAATACACAAGGCATCCAAAAGCATACAGTTAGTTCTTTCAGAACTGTTACTTTTCTTCACTTATAGTTAAGGGGGATTGGATTATTTAAAACCTGAACTTAGGGTTAATGAGACTATACACAGTGTTATTGTGAGGTCGTTAGCGCAAGATTCGTGGGCTACTTTGAGAAAATGGATATAGATCAAGACTTTGTCACTAACCAAATACACCTGGGTTGATGATGCATACCAATACATTTTAGTGTTACAGACAATCGTTCCTGCACGATTGGCCTTCAGCAAATTCTCTTTCCGTGGCAACTCGTCCTCAGGCAATTCCCACTTAGGACAATTCCATGTTTGTTTAGGTGGGTGACGTCGCCTGACGGGTGATGGTCAAGGATGGAAATTGGCCGGAACTGAAATTTTCGGGGTTGACAAAATTGTCTGGGCGGGAATTATCCGGGGGTACACTGTGGCCAGGGAGTTGTCCGGGCAAATTTTTTTGGTAATTAACGTTCATTTATCATAAACTGTACAAATATTGATTGTCAGTGCCGTAAAATATTTAGTTTTCATCTTTCTTGTTATTCGCTTATTTGCGTGTTCTTTTTCCTTGTGTTTTTGTGTTTGTTTTTTTGTTGTACAAGTGAATCCTTGAAGCATTAGTGACCTAAATTTTTTTCAAGGAATGCAGTTGAAATGAATGCAATGATCATTCCTCATACCGAGGTCCTGCCTATTATTATTCATTATGTTCTAGTTGGTTACCAATAATTAAGGCACGTCAGTCAGTTTAGGGGACAAATTGGGAACGGCTGGCAAGGATACCTTATTAACAAAAAATAACTGGCTATTTCATTTCCAGTATGCTTCAGTTGTTATGGGATCTTGCATGTCATTTTGTAGAAGATTCCAGCTGCTTAACCAATGAGTTAAGCTACATCAGTCAGCCTAGGGGAAATGGGGGCTACTGGCAGGATACCCTACCAACAAAACGGACTGACAACGGCCATTCCTTACTTGTGAAATCCTGGTTGTCACTTTTCATTATGTTTCGAATGCTTACCTCGTGAGCTGATCTAGGTCGTCTATGATTGGGTCAATAATTGATTACTGGCAAGGGTACCTCACCACCAAATCTCCCCAACGCTAACCAGTCAAGAAGCACTGGAAGCACTGTGATTTACATGGCAACTTGATTACGTTTCTAGCTAACCAAATCTCCAGTTCCAGCTCCAGTTCTACAAAGGGGGAGAGTCCTCGCAAGGGGAGGCCAAACTGGAGTACCTCCCAGGTGGTGTAGACTCTAGCTTCGTCATTTATTTCGCATCTATCCTTGGTTGGTACCTTTTCTGTCGCCAGCAAAATTTACTAATCATCTAGTAGACTTCACACAGTGACCTCAGGAACAAAAATCTCTACAAACATAACAAAAGGGCAATGTCTATTCAATTTTTAATTTTATTTGTTCAGAACGAAAAATAATGAATATACCCTTCCTAAACACTCTAAGTTTGTTTTTCTCAAAACATTTCTTTCTTCTATTACCACCTTACGCACGTCAGATGCCAAGTTTATTTAACAAATCGGATCCATATCGCATGCACCGATTCAAAATCTGGTCGAAGATTTTACTAGCTTACACACAAAGTGCTCTAAATTGTTTCATTTCCAACCAAATTTACCAAAGTCCGATAAGGTTCCTTATTAAAGAAAGTGCTTTAGAGTACAAAATTTAAATGCTACTAACATTTCTTGCGCACTATTTAAGGAACCATTTTAATGAATTTTTTCAATCGATGTCTTATATTTTAGTTATAAACTTTGTATAAACTTTCAAAAGCGCACTTTAGCTAGAATTACAGACCAGTACGTGTTCCATTCATTCATATAAATGGACAAATTAATTCAAACGTTCTCGAATAGCTTAATGATCCGTACCACTTACTTTTCAAAGCAAATAGAATTGGCTCATCCTTTCAGTTATGAGATATATAATTTCAACTCAACTTTTATACAGCGTGAGCTAAAATTACGCCCACACAGGGGACTATTATGGTATTTGTCTTACAAAAAATAAAAGTAAATAAAATATTCCCGTTTAAGCGGAAATCCCTTTCATCTATTTGATGTTTTGTGGAAGCAGATTTCTTCCACAAGACAAACGAAGCTAAAACTATATTACCGTAGTCACTTTTGCTACGACACTCATCCTTACTTTGACGGAATTTTGCACCAAATACAAATTCGGCAGCAATCCACACAATATGTAAGGGACCATAAACAGGTAGAAATCGTTCCCAGACTTAAAAGTATTTCTTCTCAAAATTTAATATTGTTCGTTATGGATTTTTGCATGTGACTAGAATTGAATAATGTACTAGGAAGGATTGTGCCTTATTAGTGAGTCGATGAAAACATCATGTGGGTTAACAGATAGTACCAGTTTGAGCAAAGGAAGAAGGAATATACAAGAATACTTCCAAAACTATAACTTCAAGTGTTGCGTTGTAATTAGTAAAAACGTTGCGAAATCGTGTATCTTTTAAGTACCTCTAGTGGTTGTTTTTGTTCACGATTCTTACCGGTCTTTTAAGAAGAATGGATGAGGACACCCCTTTTTCTACCAAATCGTCATTCATTCTTTCAGTGTTAAGTAGTAATTCGACAGTTTCTGCTCAACCTGTAAGTGATGGCAACGTTACAACTCGTGTTAGGCGTTTTAATCCTTGTCGGTAATGGACTAGTGATTCTGGCGTATATACAGGTGAAACTTATTCTCAAGATGTCTTTTAATTTGTATATTGTAGGATATTTGGGCCAATCGTAGTAACGAAGGCTTGGTACGGGATCTTGGGGTGCAACTCCAAATAGCAAGT
>WURT03262544.1:0-47099 GCA_009936505.3 Holothuria glaberrima | reverse complement strand
GACATCTTAGTTAATGAAAAATTTCGGCGCGCTTCGCACGCATGCGTCACTGTTTGCGACCAGGGGTGTGTAAAGGGCATCTCCAGCACTTTTTACAATATCTTATTATGAGGGTCGCAAGTTCAATGTCCATGAAACAGATATTTTGTCAGGAGTGTGACCCTATTTTGTCAAGAAAAGGTCCAGCACCCCCACTCCTTAAATCTTATGAGGCCCCAGCGACCCATATACTCATATATTTAGGCTAGTAACCATGGCAAAATAGAACAGAATTTCTTTTTACCATTATTTTTCAAAGCTTTTTTCGTTATATAAGAGTATGCGGTAACTTTGGGAATTAAAAAAAAACATTGCGAATATTTATGAAAACATTCAAAGGATTGTGCAGGCTCTTATATCAACTCTATTGCTTAGTTGATTTGAGTCATAACCAACACATACTCCAGTACCCGTTCATTTGAGTGCAGTGACAGAAGCTTAAATAGGGTTATGTTATTGCTTTACCATAGCTGGTATTGCCATATGAGGTTTGCAATTAGCTAGACACAGTTTTATGATTAGAGAACTGAATGGTATGATTGTAAACTCTGAATTATACGTTGTAAAGCTACGCAGACTGTCTGCTTCCTGTTAAGTTGAGGCCCTTTCTGCTTGGGTTTTAGATAAGAGCTGGGTACACTGGCCAGGGAGGTATCAATTGGAAGAAGACAGAACGCCAGTACTTCGTTGGATTTAGGTTGGTACTGCTTAAGATTAAAAGTAATCTATCCTTTATATATGTAGTTTTTTTACTCACAGGTTAATCTTTAAAAGGTTCAACTACTGTAAAATTACCACCAAATGAAAAATCTTACCCCTACAAGGATGCAAAAATGTGATATCGACTTCTTTTAGATACTTGACGGCACTATCTATGTATTCCTTTTGTGTTTATTTATTTATTTTGTTTGTAATTGCAAAGCATTACAAGATATTTTTGTTTACAGTCGCCGTGTATTTAAGCATCTAGTGATGCGCATCAAAGGGCATCTCTTTGGTTTTAAGTAAAAAAATACGAACATGGATGTATGGACGCATGTTTTATAAATTACATAGCTTAATACAGTACTACAATCAAAACTTCTTCATTAAGTAGCTTAACTGCGTAAAATGTATATATTTAAATTAGAGTGAAACATTCTTTGGTGGTCTTGTAGGTAAATGATGTCATAGTGAGATCACAATTTAAACAAAGAATGAATATTACAAGTAAGAAGAATATTTTACGTAGACCTAATGATATCCTACCTAATTGTTGGTATTCATCTCACGCGTAAGTATAGTTAAGTCTTCTTTGCTTTGTTTTATATAAAACATCCCTGGACAGCTGCGCTGATTAATTCGCTAAGACATACCATACTCTAACACAGAATGGTTATCTCATCTGTAGTCTATCATTATTGGTCGTGTTGCACTTGTGTGTGATTTCTTTGAATTTCTTACAAAATGTAACAACATTTCATCGATTGAAAACTTAATTTGATGTTTTATGTTTTAAATTTATCTGCTGACGTAAAAGCTTTATATGTCCATGACTTTTTCGACTCTCAAAAGTACATATTTAGTCAGCACGTTACTATGACAACATCTTTTTTCAAGTTCAAATTTGCCAATGTACTTCGTCGTCTCTGCGGAGTAACAATATTTACTAATTTCACATGCCTTCATTCCCCTTGTGTCTTAATGTCACACATATCAGTTGAATATTTTTCGTTGCATATTCAGGACCTCATCATCATCTTGTCATCTTCTAGGCCAAGGCTGACAACTTTGGTTGCTTACATCAGCTCACAACAAAGATTCCAAAATGAAATTGGCAAACCTGATACAGCTTTTATTTTTATTCCTCAAGATTGTCTACTGCAGGGGTAAGTTGTGGTTCAAACTTACAGCTTCTGTTGCTAATGGTTGATTTATTAGTTGCAAAGTGAAGGGGAAGCCTATGATTAACCTAACACCAATCTTCCTCAAGTTATGAAGATTGATAAGCTCAATCGCGCTGGGGGGGGGGGGGCTATATCTACGGTTGAAAGGATTTCTTTGATGGGCTACTAATGTATTGAAATTCTTAGTCTATGACCAGTTATTTTTTACCCCAAATAAACTTCGACTTGGGGACATGAAAATGAACAAATGAACTTATACAAGAAGTAACCTGCAACTCAAGGTTGTCGCTGGGATTTGACCGACAAGGGGAGAGACTTAAGTCGCGGAAGGCCACTGGGGTCAAGAATTAGACTGGAAGAAAAAAATACATATGATAAGCTTTTTCGCAATTTCGACTGAGTTTGCGCACATTCTTAAAATCTGGGGATAAGTAGTGATTCGTGCTATGCCTACAACACATGCAAAAAAGTGAGTTTATCTTCGACTATATGCAAATTATCCCTGTCTAGATCAGAGGGAACTATACGGAAGGTTCTTACGTGTGGTTTTGTGTGTTGAACAGTAAGTACACTTTATTATTAGTTTGAAAATGGTCTGATAATTTGTCGCAAATAGTTATTTTCCATAATCTATATACTGAGGGTGGTTCATGCATTTCACACTTCCTTGCGAAAATCGAAACTGCGAATAGGCTTAGGTCTATTCCTGTTATTGACCGTACTTGGGGTGTCCAGACAACCCGTCCCATGAGGCAACTCGGCCCAGACATCTCGGCCCCTGAGACATATCGGCCCCTGACACAACTCGGCCCCTGAGGCATTTCGGCACCCGGGACATCTCGGCCCCAATTCAATGCAAAAGAATGCATAAAAATGTTGCATAACTTAAATGTGCAGTGTAAAGTTCAATGACCGGCTCAATGCATGGTTCCTAGAAAACTACTCTAATGCCTTGAGCATTACCTCGAGGACGGGTTAAGTTGGTAGGCAAAAGATAAACGGTTTGCAAAAAAGTGGACAAGTTTGTGATCATCAATTACCTTTGAAATAACTTAATAGCCTAGGCATATACCTCAGTATGTTACTTTGAAAACAAGCACGACATATTTTGAAAAGTTCGTTCAATAGGAGTAACGTTAGTGAATAAATAATTTTATATGCCTCTCACTCCCCCTCTTCCCAACAAATAAAAATTCAGTTGTTGCCTTATGAAATAAAAAATAACGAAGTTTCAAGATTAGGTAGGCTAATATTCAGAACTGGCATTAGCCCCTAGAATGAACCCTAGATAAAAACGAATGAAAATCATCCAAGGTTTACCAATAGATGAAACTCCGTGCAACATAAATAAAAATGTTGAAGATGACCAGACTTACTTACTTGGTACAAGGAATTACCGCAGGGACCGAGTTGTCTTAGGAACTGAGTTGTCCATAAACTGTATTTGACATTATATGCTCACATATTTCATGTATCAATTCAAGTGCTGACTAGCCGATGTAGTATTTTAGCGGAAGTTGTAACTTGTGGAAATTACTGGCGGCGACTTTTTGGGTAAAACAAGAAAACGCAAGCCTATACTGACTTAGGACAGAAATATAGCAACTGTTGGGTGTGACTGGAGCGAAAGCTCTTTTCATCACTGACAGTGTTTTATTGAGATAAGATCTGTAGGTCCAGGGGCGGCGATCAGTCTTTGAAAGTGGGGTGTTGATATACTGTCAGTGACACTATCTTAGCGGAGCGCCACCATCGGTTGGCGCGGAGCATATAAAGAAAATTTTGATCAAAAATACCCCCAGATCACCAGAAATGGCCCTTTCCAGGCTTTGCAACGTGACACTATGACAACAAGTATTTCTTAAAAACTAGGCATATTGTAAAAAAAGTCTAGAAAATGGTTAAGTGATCTGATTTCCGGATCTAGTCAGTGGTATACTATCTAAGCGGAGCGCCACGATCAGTTGGCGCGGAGCGTAGAAAATTTTGCCAAAAATACCCCCAGACCACTGGAAATGGCCCTTTCCAGGTTTTGCAAGGTGAGACTATGACAACTGTCAGAAGTATTTCCTAAAAAAGGCCTATTGTAAAAAGTCTGGAAAAAGGTAAAGTGTTCTGATTTCGGGAAATAGTCAGTGGCACTATCAAAGCGGAGCGCTACGATCAGTTGGCGCGGAGCGTAGAAAATTTTGCCAAAAATACCCCCAGACCACTGGAAATGGCCCTTTCCGGGTTTTGCAAGGTGATACTATGACAACTTTCAGAAGTATTTCCTAAAAAATAAATAGGCCTATTGTAAAAAGTCTAGAAAAAGGTAAAGTTTTCTAATTTCCGGATCTGTCTGGTTGATTTCATGGGGGGGGGGGGGGGATATGGTGTACAGTATCCCCTCCCCCATCCAATTTCATGAGGGAGATTTATCCCCCCATCCCCCCCCCAGGATCGCTGCCCGTGTGTAGGTCAATGAATATCACCTGCTTTCATTTTGATGGGAACTAAGCTGAATATTTAGCTTTGTGAAGGAGCGCTTCATATAACTGAATATCTTGAGGATAACATGAATTGTGTTACAATAGAGTATATTCAGGAGTTGTTACATCAAATGTTCAATTTATTTACTTTCTGTGAGTTGTCGATTTCTCTGTAATTTGTTATATCTTATGGTACTACTTACATTGCCTACCGGTACTTTTACCCTTGTTAAATACAAGTGTTTATACGGGACCTCCAAAAATGGTTGTTGTCTTACCCACATTTTCTTTTTCCTTTCTTTTTGTGTATTAAGATGGTTTGTTATTTGCATAGTCAATTCACTCAATTACACTAAAACAGTAACCACATTTTGAAGTGGATTTTGAAAAGCAAAGAAAACCAAATACGTTATTTTGAATGACGTCATGAATTATTGCTAATGTACCGTACCACTTTAAATTGAGTAAATAAAATTCATTTTTTTTTATCTTAGTACAGATATAAGCTAATGTTCAGAGAGATCTAAGCCGCAAGTAACATCGAAGTGCAGTTTATTTTGATGATAACTTACCTTAAAAATTCTTCAATGTCTGCAGAAGATAATTTGCCGTTGTGATTTAGCTAGAGAGTAAAGTTCCCCATTCCTCAGCCCTTTTTTCGAATTTATCATGGTCTTGATTCCGACTGAGCTTGTATCCCCCGAAACCACTTTGTTCTGTTCACCAAGCAAAAAACCATGCTGTTCTGTCTATCAGGCTCATTACTGAACCATCCTGTTATATGTCTCCCAAGCAAGTAACATCGTATTAGCAATAAGACGTAGCTGTTTGTTGCGTCGTGATCGTTTTTAAATCGACACACATCCAAGGTTGTTTGGTTTCTAAAAATACAATACGTTGCCTTGTAGACGTTTCCAATCAATCATCGTATGAAAGAAAATGCGTGCCTTATATTACGTTTTCAGATATTGACATATCTGCAAGTATGTCTTGTAATTTGCCAAATTCATCTCAAAGATGTGGTCACGTGACTCAATAATCAAGGTCAGACCCCGTATAAGAATTTATTAAGTGTAGGCTACATGTTCGTCATCAGTCGTAGTGGTTATCTCTAGTCAAGGGTTTTCGGTAATTAAAAGCAAGTTGTTTATATGAGTTGTGAGACGGATTTGAAATAAGTTGAAAGGGTGTTTTTGATAATTGATATAAAATGGTTTTACTCTTGTCATAAATTGTGTAATCAATGCGAGGGTATTCCAAACCATCTGCTAGATTTCCCAAACAAGTTACGATCAAGCAAAAGTGAGAAACAATTTGGAGTATATATATGGTGAGTATAACCATCAGGATGCTGCCACGACATGACCAAACTGAACCATAAAACCTCATCTAACTAACCACATGAACAATGTAATTTGTTCTTTTAAAATCTTTCCCGCTTCTACCCAAGGGGCCTGATCCTTAAGCCGCCACTGGTTGTTAACTGATTGGGTTAAGCACGTAATCTTGGCCAAAAATGAGTTTGGTCTATTTCCATGTCGGACGATGACTCTAGTTAAGCTCCGTAATTTAATTGTTAACCTAATGACTGACTGGGATCCAAACTGATATACACTTTCAGTCTGCACGGGGAAAATATAAGTCGCATATTGCCGTTCACGTTTGAAACCTCTTACATGCAGGTTCTTGTACAACTATATAACATCTTATTATCAAGAAGTAAGATATCGTTCCAGGGTTTCAGCAGGGTGGGGCGGTAAAATTGCAAGCACCGAAGGCGTGAAGTATCGACGTGGTTTGGTGGTCCTCCCCGGAGAACTTTTGAAATTGAACACTGTTAGAAGCGACTTCCTGGCATCTCCTAATCGAGAAAAGCAAAAAAAGAAATATGTATGAAATCGTGCATCATTATGGAGTACTACCTGTACAATTTCAGAATAGGCTAACCAGCAATGATGATGTATCCGACAATATGAACGATGCACTGGTAGTCACGGGGTCCTACCCTGGAAAAATTGTGAAAGAAAACTACTGCTAGATGCAAGGTCATGGCATCTGTCAATCAAGACAGGTTATAAGTAAAAATCGTACATCAATAACATAGACATGCAGTTTAACAACTTTACAATTTCGGAAAAGGCTACACAGTAATGTTCATGAATCCATAGAAATGGCCTATATTCTGGGCAAAGCGATTTTCTGGTATGTAAAATCCATATAGTAGACGCATCGAAGGACTACCTCTTATATGGTAGTAGGTACTTAATTCATGGTGTACGTAAATTCGTGGAACCAATGGATCCGTCTCTAAGAGGCAAGTATAGTTGAGAAAAATGGTGGTGTCGGTAATTTAAAGGACTCCCTTGGATCTGCAGCTGACTGACCTATGACCCTGCCTCTGTACAGACACCGATTATCATAAAAGTTATGTTAATGGAATCATTCTATGCTATTGCAGTGGGGAGGCATATAAAGTAGCGTACTTTGATAATTATTGGCCGATCTTTGCAACAGTTTTCATCAAAACGAGTAATTATTTTAGAACTTATGAATCTTGTCCGCAGACGCCACAAAAATTTCTTTGCGACCGTTAAGGTGCGTTCAAACCAAAACCGAAATCTGCTGCGTTTTTGTGGGAAACGAAATTTTTTATGTCAAAACGAATGGGGCTATTTTGTAAATTTTCATTAAAATAAAATGTCCCCTATTAGTACTGGGAAAAAATTTCCGCTTCCGCCCGCAAAACGGCAGATTTCGGGTTCGGTGTGAACGCACCTTTAGTTTGGGAAACCATGACCTTACTGCAAGGGAAGGGCTTTCTACACCCACGTTATTTATTGGACCCAAGTTATACGCAGCCGACTAATGTAAGCAGTTAGCTTAAAGTGGCTGGCGGCAATGGTAATGCAGCGAGATTAGACAAGGGCGGGTTTCCCTTGTACGTTACCTCAATTGATCCAATCAAATATACCACATGTGATCTCTATCAGTCATTTGTCTTGCCCGACTTGGAGAACTTGAATTACTCCTGCACCCATATTGGTCGCGCTCTTTAGAATGTGAACGGAAAAAATTAAGACGCCGGCTTCGAAGGCTATTAGTGTTCTTGCATCAGCCTATGTCATGAGTCTTCTTGTATATATGAATAAAGATCAAGGCCAAGTTAAACTTTGTTATATTCTCAGAAGGGTTATTGCACACTCGTAAGTACAGTCGTACAGAAAGATTAAATGAAATACACTATTAAAAGGATAAATAATTAAAAGTAAAATGAAGGATCACAGAGACAAATACAAAATTAAGTCAGATAATAAAACAATAATATAAAAATTCAATAAGTTTACCACTTTAAATGAAAGTATAATATAAAATGAAAATTTTATCCAATAACATGACTGTTAAATAATTTGATTCATATTTTGTGATAAAAGATAGTTTGCGGAGCATCACACGGTAGTCTCATCTGCAGGGATTTATTGCATAGACCTTTTTCCAAATGACAATTACAAAGAATTGTGGGATAGAGTTTTGCAGGTTCGCGTCGTTTTTGGCCAAGGTGAAATGTCATAGACAAAAACGACGAACGCCAACATCCTATCCCACAATCCTTTGCAATTGCTATTTGGAAAAGGGTCTACAGTATGGTCAAAATTTCAAACGAAGGGATAGTTGCAGTATGTCAAAGAAACCTTTCCTTTTATGTTTAAGAAGTCGCATGTCCGACTGTGTACGTTTTAGTTATCTATATCCCACTATAGCGACTCTGCTTTAAAGAGAAAGATGGGAGTTGCGCTGTTTAGTTGTAACCATGGTGATTTACACAAGCAGGAAAGAGAATTATGGTAATCGATCTTATGTGAAGAAAGTCGTTCGGGTGATTCATTGAACCAAATGTACTATTATAGTCGCCCGAGTAGTATATGTTACACTTACCAAGATTGATCTTGATGGACTCTATTGCAATCAGGCCCGTCATAGTTATCAGGTTTTCTTGTACTACCGGTTGAGTACTCCCATGGTCTTTCACCGGAAGGGTCGCCAGGCCCATAGCCAGCCAAGGTACAGAAGGGGGCGAAATGGCTTCCAGGAGGCGAAAAAATGTTTAGGAAGGCCAGATGTGTAAAATCTTTTAAGGCAATGACAACTTGAAACTTTAAACTAGAGGTCGAAAAACGGGAGTTTCGCCCCTGTCCCCCTTGGCTACTGGCGTGAGTGTCCCTTTCCCATAGGAATGGGACCCCTGGTAGAATGTGTACATAATTAATGTGAACGCCGTCCAGGTGATTGAGTATTTTCCCAAGAGAGGCTTAAATTGAACATTTGTTAATAGTCAAGAATGCTTAGAATGTTTGTTATGTGGTTCGGCATTTTGTAATTTCTGAAGCAAATGTATGTTCAAGAGTTAGTCTGAGTGAAATTCTCTAATTGAAGGGTGGGGGTAGCATGCATTCTAGCAGGTCTTTTTACACTTTACACAGTCTGTTTTGTAGGGATGATGTTTGGCAATGGCGAAGTGAAAATGAATTATCTGAGGATAAAGAAACTGTGAAGGGACAACAGGACTCGAATACCAAACTATATCATTCGCTTCTTGTAATTGCAGCTATAGGTAACCAACACCATGTAAGGCGGATCCCGAAATTGAAGGGTGGGGTGGTGCGGGCATATGGAAATAAGGCAATCGTTACAAATATGACAACCATCACCCAGAAGTTAGTCGGGCGTCACTAGATGAATATTTCAATCTTCATCACTTTTTCATGTTACGGCGCAAAATGTCGTTTGATTTTAGGTATGTCTTACTGCATTATCCATGTACACATCAGATTTTAAAAATGTCTTCCATGATTCCTGCTATGGCCGATCCATATAGGCGATGTTATGTGAGTTTATGGGAGTTGAGACTTATGGGAAGACATGTCACTGAGGGGGGGGGGTGGGGTTGCCTTGAAATTTGTCAGACTGGTGAACAATTATGGTATGGACTCTGCCATGAAAACGATATTACTACCCCGAAATCGTCAGTTTTCCTTATACCCCACATCGTGTATGGTTTCCGGTTCAATCCTCGATCGGGTCATGTTTTATCATGGTAGGCCTAAGTGTTCCACCTTAGCACCACAATAAACGGTTTTAAGTTAGCTTTTCCACCTGAAATGGCAAATTTATATTGAAAGGACTCCAAATTTAGAGTGAAAAGGTTTACTGAAAGCTACCCCGCACACAGTTTTTACCTATACTCGTATAACCATGACGTCACGGAAGAGAAAGTGCTCCCTCGGCTGGTGTAAGCGCGTAGCATTTCAACTTAACACCACAAATGGTACCTGTCGAATGCGCGACTGTGTGTAGGTGCGTGTGTGAAGGGTATGTGGTGCGTACAGTAATGTGTACCAAAGCCATGTACCTTGTTTAACTAGGCTCATTGCTTTTTCTCTAAAATGACCTCGCCGTGGGTCTAGCATAGGGTCTAAGGATTAATTCACGTTTGGTTGGCAAACTAGGTGATAAGGCGTACTTACGTTGTTTTCACAACGAAAAGTATTGGCAATCGCGCCGGTGTTTACAAGCGCAAAACCTAACATGCACGCATATACTCTTGCGCACGCTCTGTGCTAACTAGCGGCACCAGTGAGGTAACCTGAATGGTCTAATAGCTTGTTAAGGGAATTCTCCGCATCAGCGGTCGTTTAAAAGTATGGTACAATAATATTGCGTTTAGAAATGCAGTATCAAATGGTTGGTGAATGAAAAGAATCATCGAACGTTGCTATTATTTCAAATATTCTATGTGTATTTTGTGTTGTCTAGATTTACGAGTTTTGTAAACTCATCACCAACAATGTTCTCTTCAAAGTCGGCATTTAACAGTAGGTTAAATCAGGGAGTTGCCACAGCAACTCCTTGGTTTAATGCAGGTTAACACAGAGTAACTTGAATAAGTATACGCAATTTTTACCCCCTTTTGTATGTAAGGTTGTTTCAAATTCTTAACAAAGTCCATTTTTTCCATTTATGTTCAATTTGAGGACTTTTCTGCAAGAACCAACTCCCGAGGTTAAACATCAGTTTCTAGAATCACGTCCTCTCGTCGAAAAATGTGAATATCCTGAGTAATTTCCAAATTTTCTAAAGTCCTAGGATCCCATCGAAATATTGCTTCTGGTTTGACAAACCTTCGAATGGTTGGAGGGGTTATCGTTTTATCGACTGGCTGTGTGTCTTTCCTTTTACGGTCTACCGGTTTTTCGGTAGTTCCATCCGCCTCCTCTAATCCAGGATACCTCTTCTGGTATCGTAGTACCTCAGCCAGACAGAGGGCGTAAAGTAAAGCGCTCTGCTTGGCAGCTATAAGTGATTTCGCTCTCTTCAGGTCTTTGTCACATTTAGCAGAGTTGATTTTGTCGAGAATGTCACTTTCACATTTTTTGAGATTTTCTTTAGCTTTTTCTTCGCAACCAAAAAATTTGTCTAAGAGATTCATCATTGGCTGTTTCTCTTCGTTGCCGCTGGTGGTGGGCGTCTCCTTGGCTGGTTTGGACAGTTCGTCTAATGTTGCTGGAGAGAGAAAAAGTAAACAGGGATCGCCGAAGGTAAAGCAGGGGTGAAGACTATTCTATAAATTGAAAAAGAAAACACAACCCCACCCCAGGTTATTTAACCCCAACCTAATGCTTATTTAATCTTTATCCTGCTTATATAACCCCCACCTCATGTTTATGTTATCCTACCCACTGCTTATGTAAAATATTCATTGTCATCATTTTAAAACTTACTTTTCTTCTTACCAAGGGAAGAAAAAAGTTACAACTACCTTCAACCTTCAACACACCCACAAAGAAATTTTGGTACTTGGCTCAGTTTATATTTTCTGAGTTATAGAGGGACTGTTAAATTAGTTTGAAGTTGTGCATAACGGTGCCTGTTGCAGGTGTTAGTTATTAACTGGCGGTATCCATGGTGATGGTAAAACTGACTTTGGCAAGGCCGCTAAGTAAGTACGGTACGCTTATTTGATTCTTAAAACTCACTTCACTGTATAGTAGAAAGACTTCAATACAGTTATTTAATAATTGTTGTGAACATTGACATCTCAGCAGACTAATGGTAAGCTATCTTTTCCCAGAGAGTAAATATTCTCCCAGCTTTAAGTTGACTTTCTAGCCCTAGCCAATTGATGAAAAGAACATTTTCAGTCCTTATACGTCTCAAACAATGCTTAAGTAATGCTTAAGTACCCTGTTCTGAGTTTTAAAGGTTCAAGGCCTTTATCAGCACAGTAAAGTGTGCAGTGCTGTATAGTGCGACCAAATTGGTCGCAAATGCGCCAATATGATTTCGCTAAGGCGCCAAATGCTCCTAAAAGTTTTACTAATTAGGCGCCTATACCACAGAAAACAACGCATGCAAATGCCCATTAACTCATTATGTAAGAAATCACTGCAGTAACATTCATGCCAGTGACCTGCAATGAAATGAAAATTCATAACATTATATCGAATTTCTCAATGATTCGATCCCAAAGCGCACTGTGAAGCGCGTGTCAGCGCTAGGCAGATACATGGGAGCTATGTATACACATCATGCAAGTGCGGATAATGTTAGGAATGATCGATCAAAGCTTGACTGATCAACTTTGATATTGAAAGGTTCTATAGTTATAATGTGAGGGAGGTTAATGCTATTCTTTCGGTAAACTGCTAAATAAGCCCCACTTGTAACGGTACTGTTACGAATGAGGAGAAAACCCTGCGATGAGCTGGAATTACAAATCCCGTAAACAGTCAAAGATTCGGATATACGGATGAGCTTTTCGGGCCATCCTGGACACTAGTTTTTAGAGGGTAAAAGGTCAGGTTATAGAGGACTGGGATTGAAAAACAATGCCACACTGTTCAGGAAATTATTCAAAGAAAATAGGACGCTCTTCAAAAATCACCATCGCCAATCTATTGTACGAAAAATGTGTTTTTTTTTCTGGGTAAGTTGAAATAAGCCGTGTTTATGTTTCTTGTACCTCATGGAGGTGATATAGGGCAGAACAACTTAAACTAGATGTGATACTTTTTAAGTCCCACAATTTTTTGAAAAAATCGGAAACTCTTCTTTTATATTCTACATAAAAATTGATTGACTCCTAAAACTATCCTCCACATTTTTCTAGAATAGTTATCTTTGTGTCATATTTCAAACTTTTTAAAGTGAAACATTGTTTCAGAAAAAGAATAATCCAAAGAGACAAGTGGAAAAGGTCAAAGATAGAGGAACGTCGTTTTACCATTCCATTGCTAGCCTCATTTCATCTTATGTACGTTTCTAAAGATATAGTTGGAGTTATCATATATTCTTCTAAATTGAACTTGATGCAAGTAAGTGTGAAGTCAAAGCTCGGTATTGCTAACAATTTTTCATTTTTCTTTGAAGTTATTACATCCACTTTTAAGCTATCAAAATCTGACATTATTAACTAATCTCTGGAGTTTGAATTTTATAAAGTATTACATACCAGTTCAGAAAACTAGCATCCAATCAATTCAGGCTTTGAACAACTGCTTTAAAAGAAAACATAGCTTTTATCATAAATGTAAAATATGACGTCAAACCGGTATGATATTATCCACTGAGTCTGAACAATTCATTCAAAGAGCTAATTCGCTCTTTTTTCGTCCCTCATTTACATGTCTGAATGGTCACTTGATAACAATCCCTCACCTTTACTTGTTCGAGTCTCTTTTTCTATTTGTTTGCGAATATTCTCTCGGTCTTGCAGGAGACTTCGATTTTCTTCAATTATTGCCCAAAGATGGCGCTCTATAAGTTCCATTTCCCGTTGTTTCTCTAATTTCTCAAGTTGCACGCTTAGTACTCTGTTGTAGGTTCTGAATTAATCGAAATAGAAAAGAAACATAAAAGAAGGATTAAGGCTAAAATTTAGTTATGATATGTTAGAGGGCTAGCTGATCTAAGCATCACTGCAAACTTTGCTTGCAGTTCATTGTTGTGGTATTCGAGATATATTTCTGACCGGGAATTGAGAAGCGACTCGACTTTCCTTGGAGTGGCAAGGAATTTTCAGTACTGTCAAAAGCATGCACAAAAGTCACGTTTTGGAGTTTAAAGCATTTGTGTTCCTTTTTACAGACCTGTACTGATGAAGTATTGTAATAAACTTAGCGCTTTTTGGTCATATTCTAAGGTTTTGTTGACCTCTGTGATTCTCCGACATCAGTAGTTTTAGACCTCAGCCATTGACAAGCCTGTGCAGTGTAAGCCGTTCTCATTGGTACCGTATAGGCCGCTACAGAAATCAACAGATCATAGCTGCTTTATATATTTTCGGGCTGCCTCAGTTATGACGTCACTGTGGGAGTCATGACTGCATTTAGAATCATAATAGAGCAGTCTGTATCCATGTCCAGAAAAATTATTGGAGTAGCCCAAGCCTTTACCGGATACGATCGTTTCCATGACTCTATTATGGTTCCAAATTAAACAAACAGAAAAGTATGAATGGTAAATATGACATTTTTTTTTGCAATGTGGTTGCCAAAAGTTGGAATTATAGGGGGAAGGGGACCCTGGTTTAGGTACAGGGGGCCATGGTAATGATATTTAGGTAATGATAAAACATTGAATGAACTGTTGTTCATATATTGTTTGTTTGCAATTATTGTTTACAAGTGATTCTGTGAAATATTCTTCATCGATTTTGAAGTTGTCGTGTTAGAGAGACAAAATGTAAAGCAAGTAACCAAGTAATTTTACCATAAATGGATACCTTTATACCTTAGTTGCATACAAGTTCAATTATCTGACAGACTGGCGGGGGAGACTTTAAGTTTTACTCTCATCACTTTTCATATCTGTTTCAATAACGTGAGTAACCAAAGATAACTTGCTCATAAAATATAAGCAAAACAGATGATTTAGATATTTGCTTTCAGCCATTAACTACTTAGGTTTCGGATCTTAAAGGAAATAAAGAAACACTGAATATTTATGTCCAAACTTCAGCAGTTACGCTGACAAAATCATTTCTAAAATGTTGTACGAGTTAAAGTAGAATTGCCCGAATGCACCCCAAAGCATTGGACTTATACAACCTTCACAAACGATTCCCCATAGGACACTCATAATTACACCTACTTCGCCAAAACAATAGTTTGCAAAACAGTGAACAAAAATCAGTTGTCATAAATTGTTGGTAAGACGATGACGTCACCGTGACGTCTCATTGCTTCAAATTCACGAAAAATTATATTGTGACTTTACGTATAGGCCTAACTCTGGAGAGCCACTTGTAGGATTTGAGTAAAACAATTATGCATAATACATAGATTTCACTCTTGTTTCACTCATGAAAAATAAATTATCAATTAAACCCTTCCCACGGCATTAATCTGCCTTACTCCATGCAGCATAGATATTAGTTGTCATTAACTACAACTGCCTCGAACAACTTCATAGACGGAAGATAGATTTACAATATGCGAAACTGACAAAGATTTCCTTCGATAAATAATACTCGGAAAACATTATGCTGTGTATTGTTCATCCAGACAGACAATCGACATAATCCTCATAATCCCCATTATACCAGTACCTCCTCTATACAATCCCTCCCCCCATAAAAATTCCATATCGTCCCCATTTATCGGTACGACCCGTGTATACACTCCATTAAGCATTAACGTTATCAGGACCAAGTAAGTAACATTTCTGAATATTTCCTCTTCAGTTCGTTGCAATACAACGCATGCAATCTCAGGATATTTTATCTGTTTAGGAAGCTGTAAAGGAAAATCTTAGAATTGACATTCACTTAGAAGCCGTGTTCGTGGTCGCTTAAGCGTCGTAAAACTACTGTCCGTAAACAGGTAAATGTCTGAATTATTATTAATAAAAAACAGGTGCTGTGGGCGAGTTGAAAAAGGCAGTGGAATTTAAAGGGATGAACCGTAGCAACCGGGAAGTTCGGGGTTCGATTCCCGGCTTGGTCAAAGTAAGGTGGGTTTTTCATCCAAGAAAAATTAATTTTTCTCATCTGACTGGCTTTTCAAATGAAACCAAATTTGATCTAAATTTTTGAGTTGGCCGCCACCCGACGTGAAGTTGTAATGCATAAGCCATAAGCTTCCTCCACTTTGTGGTCGCCTAGCGTCGTGAAGCAACTGCCCTTCAAGACCTGAATTAAATAGTAGCTAAATTCTCGTCCCCACCTTTTAACCCTAAGATCTAGAAGCTTTAAGTTCACACATAAATTTGAAACAGTGAGGAGGTGTCCATGCAACACGTACTTATTGCATGAGGAAACTTACGTAAAAGCCCTGAACAAACGTCTTTTACTTGTTGTTGATATCACTGGCGTAGGAAGCGGGGGGGGGGGGGGCTTGGGACCCCAGCTCCCCCAGCGAAATTTGTAGGTGACGGAAGTATGCTTTAGCCCCCCACTTTCCAAAAACCCGTTATTTGTCTCTTCTGTAAGAAATGTCAAAAATTTGCAGTAATTTACCTCAGAATTTGTCCAATATGATGCACCAGATTGCACAGATTGCATCTAAGGACCCTCAAATATCAAAAATTTTTCCAAAGGACTAAGAATTGTCAAAAATGTGCAGCCTGTTTACCTTTAAATATGTCCAAAATAATGCACCAAATTGCATCCAAGGGCCCTAAAATACAGAAAATTTCTAAAGGACTAAGAAATGTCAAAAATTTGTAGTAATTTACCTTAAACTTTTTCCAAAACTGATGCACCAAATTGCATCTAAGGACCCTCAAATATCAAATTTTCCAAAGGGGAGGGAGAACCCCTCCCCTTAGACTCCCCCCACAGTACGGCGATCCGAAACAAAGTTCAGCCCCGAGTCTTGAACAGCTTCCTACGCCTATGGTTGATATCAAGCTCCAGTGACAACTAGGATATCACTCACGAAGAAAAGTTCTACAACTAAAGGTGAAATAGATGAAATAGGTCAGTGTATCATCTGGAATAAACTGCAACATCGTTTATTGAATCGCTCCAGTTTATTTACAATTAGTTTGTTTTCCAAACTGAATCAAATGATTACATTTTCGACTACAGCAAAGTTTGTGATCGACAGTTACACAAATAGGTAGTAGTTCTGCCAGTTCTACTATTACCCGAGAAATCAAGCCTGTTTACTCACATTTTCTATCATAGAACGGACGTTCTATTTTCTAAGGACCTGGGGTCGGTTTTGTCCGAGAAAAACTTGTATTTCCAGAGAAAAATCTGCCTCATAATTGTTTTTAAAAGTCTGGGAGAGGGACTGCATCCTCCAGCCATCCTGGCTCGTACGCCCATGACCAAAAATTTATTTTGAGACCACAGCTTAATTTACACATTTCTTCTTATCTCCTTTAGACAGTTAGAGACTCTTTCATGATTTTTCTGAAATAAAAATTAAGGGTAAGCCAAGGTATCACAGTTTTCTGTAGGCCTATGAATTTAGTAGTTTGGTCACAAAATGTCACATGATTTAAAAATGGCTATCCATGAAATCGAATGATAGGGTAAACTAATTCAAACTGCAGAGGTGACTGCTATTTCACTTAAAGATATTCTAAAAATGGTTAATTGTCGTCTGTTTAATGCGCATCAAATGTCATTTGAAGGTGACGGAATGCTCCTTTTAATGCACACTATTTGGTAAATTAAACCCCAACGCTTCTGGTGCTTCTCTCCCTTGTCTCCCTCCAGGGGTCACCCAAAAGGCGGGTCCGTGCGTCCCACGCCGTCATCGGGTATACACCCGTCTCAGACGCTAAGGGCACATTATATGAAAATATCCCTTCCATTCTTTGCCCCCGCCAGGCGCGTAGCCAAGGGGTGGTTTTGGGGGTTGAAACCCCCCATGGCCCAAGCTTGAAAATAAATAATGGCAAAGAAACATGAGTACTATAAAGTTGATTACATTTGAGGCACAAAAAGTTGCACCATTTCGCATCTAGAGACCTAAAAAGCCGTTTTTTCTTCTCCTTAGACCCCTCCTCCATGTCACACTCCATCAAAACTCTCCCCAAGACACAATCCTGGTTACGCTCCTGGCCCCCGCCCCACCACACCCCAGAGGAGTCGTGGATTTGCCGCTGATGTAAACATAATATGTTGAAGATTTTATCACAGTATCTGACAGGTCTGATTAATTCATGTCATTAGTCTGTGTTGAACCGGGCACCTCATTAGTCAAACAATTCTTCAACTACCTTCATTTTACGGTAATCGTGATATCAGTTAAACCCGGGACCAAACCGAAAATCAAACACGCTTTGACCCCATCACCTCTGGAGTAGTATCTCAATCGATGCAATGAAACATATCCTGCTAGAGACTATACTGGTTTTCGGTTTAAGGGCAGGTCACACTACAGCCATTTCAGATAGGATTTCGGTCCGATTTTTGTGAGTTTTAGTTAAAATCTTCTCTATTCCTGGTCAGAAAGAGCCAAAAATTCGCCAGCCTGTGTAAATATTTGATTTGTATCAGAGGACTACCAAAATGAAATGAAAACTAATTATTTCCCGACGTCACATCGACCCACAGCTTTTATCGGATACGCATACAGAAATCGGATTGATTTTCGAGCACTTATCGCTTAAGTTGTATAATGATAGCAGAACAGTTTATCGTGATACAAACTAAGATCAGTCATCGATATAGCGTGACCATTCTTAGAACAAAGCCTGAATAAAAAACTATTGGTAGAATTTAGAAAAATTCGGATTGGATTTCAGATTGAAAATCGCTGTAGTGTGACCCGCCCTTAAACATAACCGCCTTGTTTGTTTTATGTGATAATTGGAATGGAACACTCTCGATCTCGACCTTTCGAGGTTTATATAAGTCCTCATTTCAGGACAGTCGGTATAATTTCGCAGTACCCCACCCATCTTAGGCGGAACAATTTTTGGACCCTAGACCAAAACATACATTTCTGATGTAAAATTTTTCGCCCTTTTCTACCTGAAAGAGCAATTTAAAAAAAAATAAATAAAATGAACAAAAATAAAAGGTACGTTTGTATGCCATAACTCATGTTAAAAAATGAAACTGCACATTAAATAAAATAGAAATCTTTATTTTTTGCCAACCATTGTACACCCAACAGCTGCAGAACATTTATGTCCTCTGGAAAGGAATATTGATAACATCTGGAAGCCGGTATACTGGTATATTACAGGCGGTAGGCCTATATATATATACATATATATATATATATATATGTATATTCTAGCATGCCATCCAAAGTGGGGGGCGAAAGAGGGTTTCCGCCCCCACCATCGCGAGTGGGGCGGTCGCCCCTCTGCCCCCTTTTTTCCTACGCCTATGCCCATTCAGCGTTTTCATGTAACCCCTTGGCAAATGAAGAACTTTTGAAAAATATGCCCACCAGTCAAATTATATCCTTTAGATTATATATATATATATATATATATATATATACCAGCATGGTAACCCATAGCTTAGTATTAACAATTGTCAGAAACAGACTTTTAAATCTGAGGCAACGATAAATTGTCGATACAGTTTGACCATGACCTTTAACCTTTGAACCTTGGCCAGCTGTCAATCTTCTTGACAAAATTAGAGTTCGACACTTTACAATTGTTGGCTATTTGTACATTTTATTTGTTTACGATGAGTTTGTTTATTTGCCTGACAGTATCTGTAAATGTTTAATACCAATTGATCACACAGGTGGGAAATACTACTGCATTCGCACACAGCTGGACAACGGTATAGCTCGAGATCAATTAAATTGCTTAGTGGCTCATTTATCTAGAGGAGTTAATCCGTTTTTGATGCTGTAAATGTAAGTTTCATCAATAAAACGTTGCACATAAACGACTGCGAGCACATCCCAAGGAATGTCTATCTCCGGCAGACGTTACATCACGTGAGAATGTCACCAGCAAGAACTTTGGGTTCTCCGCAACCTGTGTAACTTAACCACGTGATCTATCTCCAAAGACTTCTATCACACGAATCTGTGTATGTGGTAATGATACGGGGCTATCCATTGCTGTTTTCAGCAGAGCCCAAAACGCCGGGCACTTTCTCCTGCAGGACCAACCCCCAATTCCTATTTTGAAAAATGGGGAAATAATGATTTTCGGCCCCTAAACAACCATCATTTTTTTTTCCATTTTCAAAAAGCCTTTAAACTAACTGATGATTACTTATGAGATAATAACGGGTTAACAAAACATATGCCAACACTGTGCAACTGCAATCCACATTGCTACTTTTTGCATAGGCAATGAGTTACTTCAGAAACGTTTAAACTTTGGAGAGGTTTATCTCGAGAATGGTGCAAGAAAAAGAAATACTTCCAACAGATCTTTCTTGGGAAATCTTACTCTTTAATAGTGTTGTACCGATATTGCAAAATGCCGATATTACCGATACCGATCTTTCAGTTCGCATTATCGGCCGATACCGATCCGATACCGATATTTAGGAAATAAGCATTCTGCAACTAACCGTAGGACACGGAGCACCACGATGAAGTGTGCTTTCATCTTGATGAGAGAAAAGATTGGATCTTGAATTCAAAATTACTCAAAAAGTGTAACATTTTCATGACATATGGGACGATAAATATCGGTTAAGTAATATCGGCATTAAAACAATTTTAGCCGATACCGATACAGCATGAAAATGGAGAATATCGGCCAACACCGATGGTGAATAAGGATAATCGTTCCAACAGTAGGTCTACTCTTTACCTATCAAGTGATATCAAGCCTTTTCGTGTCATGTCACCATCACTTTGAGTGTATTACTAACCGTACTGCTCCCCAACCTTACGACAGATACGTTTATAGAAGGCCAGTGCAATTTCGTGAGTTTCAAGCATAGATGTGTATTGGGGTTAGCAAGGTCTTTGCAGAAAGTTCCATGGTTGTATTATTTACCTAAGGCTACTGATCGATAACTAACATTATCAGTTGTTTACTGACACCTTCGATAAGAAAGATCTCAAATAATACGTACTGGTTATCCCCATTCCTATCAGCAATACGCAATTGGCGTGAACTTTGTGTTACGCTCAGGTTAGAACTGGGACAAAGTTGTCTCTTTATCTATCCTGAGACATCTTACTTACTAACATCTCACAGTATAAAGATTCAGTGAAGGTTGGTTCTTTGTCTGTTATGTGATTTAAATCAACTTGCCTTTAAATACCTCTATGAATCTCAGGTTATTAATGCCTTTTTGATGCTTTGCAGAAGGCAAATGGAATCTATGCAATCACGCTGGAGAGTGCATACATGTATGCATGTGTTTGTGACGTTTTGTCTTGTAAACACGATATCTCAAGATAGCAAAGACGCATAGCCCACTTTTGATACTTAGCATATGAATTTCCCAGATTAAGAGAAATATTGACAGTGGTTGGTACCCTATTGTTTATGGTGAAGGTCAAAGGTCATGTGAGGTTACCAGAGGTAATAAACCGAAAACCTTGCAAACACGATATCACTAGGTAGGAATCATGGCTGCTTTTCGTACTTGACATGTGGATGCGTTATAGTCAGAAAATGAACAGTGTTGTTTTTAGTAGAGGTCAAAGTTTATCTTAATTCACCGGAAATGAAAACACGGAACTCGTAAAATTGCTTGTAAACACGATATCTCAAGATAGCGATGATAACCCTTTTGCACTTTTTGTGGTGGTTGTCTCCCTTGTTGGCTTCTCAACTGTTGACTGTGTAATCTGTGATGGCTCTCTAAGCCTTTCTTTGCGTACTTGGTATATATAGATTTATCATATTAGAAGAACTCTATTGTTTTCAGTGGAGGTCAGAGGTCATTTGATGTCACCAGAGGTCAAAGACCAAAAACCTAAAAAAATACGATATTTCAAGACAGGATGATGGATAATTTCACACTTGGGTATATGGATTTGTCATTTAAAGAGAGAGAACCTTATGGGTTATGTTGGAGGTCAAAGTTATCTGACGCCATCAGAGGGTGAAACTGTGAAAACCTCGTGAACTATATAGACAGTGGGCGGTACCTACAATTACGAACTGAATCGGTTCGTGACCACCGAAAAGCTAGAGCTGAAGTTTGTACAATTCCAGAGATAAAATTATAGAGAACAACATAATTTTTCAAAAGCATATCTTTTACAATAGGCCTAATTGGCAACATAAATTCAGGCCTTGAAAGGCAGTTGTTTAACGACGCTAAGCGACCACAAATGTGGGAGAAGCCTATGTGGCTTATGAATTACAACTTCACGTCGGGTAGCTAACCAACTCAACAATTTAGATCAAATTTGGTTTCTTTTGAAAAGCCATTTCAGACATTAATTTAAACTTTCAAATTATGAACACATGTGAAGGATGCAGTGTCCCCTGATCGACTATTATGAGAAGCCCAAAGCGACCCAAATACAAGGTTAACAGACTGCGGACTTAGTTTATAGCCGTTAACCGATAGCTCCCTATAGCTGTAGGCGAACATATACTGTTCTGCACTTAGTATTACTCACCAGTACTAGCTATGGTACCTAGGCCTAGTTCTCACGTACACTTGATTCCCTAACTAGCCTAGTATGGGAAGCCCCAAAGCAACCCAATATGGGTGATTCCGTAAATAAGGGGTCAACTTATGACATTTGGGTAAAATTTCCAGTTCCATAATTAAAAGGCTAACTAGTGCAAATTATGTCAAAATTTTGAAAACAATTATTCCTTACAATAGATACGGTTCAAAATACGCTCAATTCTCCCCTGGTAAATGGGACTCCAAAAACAGATTTTCTATATAACACTGAAAACATTAGTTAAGTCCTCTGTAAATGGATGTGCAACGTCGTAGATGGCATGCTTTTTGATCTTCTATGGAATGAAAATGCAAAATATGAGGAGACTGGGTTGAGCTTGTGGAAAATGTACCCCTTAAAAGCGGATTTGGTGTCCCGCGGTGTTCCGTTTACTAAGTGAAACTTTCTTCTCAAAATTAACTATGCACAGCTTTCCTTATTGGGCAAAGTTTGCATTTTTAAATAGTGACTATATAGTACTTGCAAATACATCAAGATACTTTTAAATATTTCAAGTACAATTGTAGTAAAATAACACATTTATATTTGCAGTTGGACACCAAAAATTTACACGTAGTTTTACCCGGGGAATCTGTACTCTGTTCACAGTGCTACTCCATTTTGCACAAACAAAATTAGTAGAGATGCATATATTCCAAAGTACTACTCAAATGCTTCCTAAAGATACATCTTAAAACCTATTCAAGATTTAGGGGTTTTATACAGCTCATTGCAATAAGGAAAAACGCTTTACTAAATTTGTAAATGTCACGCCCTTGGTGTCCCATTTACACTGGGAAAAAAAAAATCAATTTTTGGTACCTAATATCATAACGAGTTATTGATATGTTTAGTACATTTAAGAATATATAAGACACCACTAAAGCTTGTGACTGAGACCATCTCCCTCTACTTAAATGTTTTTATGCACTGCCAATTTGAAGGTAAAATACATCACAATGTTAAGTGGGACACCAAGTGCACTCACACCCTTATTTATGGAATCACCCATATACTACGTTAGTCCTCAGTAAAGGCCCGTGTATGGCCGGTCGCAGAATAGCTCCCTATAGCCTACACGTGTATCGTGAGATCTTGGCGAACGACACACAGTTCTTTACTGAGGACTAATACTAGGTCAGCAGACTGAGGACTAATACATAAATACCTTTCTCGCTGCAAGACGTCTTGCAATCCTGTCTGGGTTTGTTTCTCGAGCCTTTCCATTTCCTCGCATGTGAATTTTTGACAAAATTTAGGTAACATACGAGGTTTAGCAGGGTCGCTAAGCTCTTCGCTGGTTGGGTAGTTGTAGTCAACTTTTGACTTCCTTTTGAAGTTTAAGAAACGTTTCATTTCGTTATCCAATACCGGCCAATTGCCGGTGCAATTTGTCATGTCTTAAGGTTATCTAAAACAAATCAGGGTTTTCACTTATCATTTTTTTGTAAAATCGAGCCGAGCTTCACGTCCTTTTGTCATGATGTGTTCCTATGTACATACTACAGTACACAAGCGACAGCTACAGCTAGAAGTACAACATTCGAATGCACAGATAACATGCACGCTTTCTATGTAACGTGCGCTCTTGGTTGAGGTCACGCTCCGTAATGCACGCTTTAATTTGCACAACTTTCTACAAACATTTTGGTATCGCGTTTCAGACTTAAAGATACCACGCACAATCCTTATGAAATGAATTTCATTATTGACATCACGCGTCTAAAAGAATATTTGTCAATAATTCAAGGAATACTTTTAGACGCGCCCACTGGTGTGCGACACTAAACTTTAACACTGTCTAGAATCTTGCTATGCCTACACACTATAAACACTGTGCGCATGGGCTAGGCCAGGGTTTCACTGAGACACGTGATCGCGCGTATCTTTGATTTGGAAGGACAAGATCGCGCGTCTGTGACGTCACAATAGGGTAGCAGAGAAAAAGCCGATGACATCAGAAAAATCCTTCGATTTCCCTGATGAAAACAAGTATTAAGCGCGGGTCACACTACAGCGATTTCGGATCGGATTACGGTCCGATTTTTTTGAGTTTTAGTTAAAATCTTCTCCATCTCTGGTCGGAGGGAACCAAAAATTTGCCAAACTGTGTAAATATTTGATTTGAATCAGAGGACTATGTAAATGAAATGTAAGCTAAATATTTCGTGACGTCACATCGACAGACAGCTTTTATCGGACTATATAGACCGTTGTCTTTTAGGTTCAATTGAGGGCGTCTAAAAACCGTACATTTCTTCTCAGTATTTGAAGTTTGTCTCTTGTACGATCATTCTAATGCATACTCACAATGTATTGTGCATTCAGTATGTTTTCCATTGTACCGTAGTTCCATGCAATACTGTCGGAATGATGAGGTTTCTTTCATTTTTCGTAATGAGTAATATGCTCTATATAGTGTTCACCCTAGACTTGCCCCCAAGTTTCTCACGAGGCTCTCTCCCAGCTAATATAAGATTTCTATGGTTCTCTTCTCCTCTTCCATGTTCGTTCTTTTAATGAACCCTCTCGCGCCCCTCCGACTGCCCTCCGCGCTTTCCACACCGAGTCTTCGTAATGTCGTTCTGCACAGTGCTACCCATATCATTATCAACCAGCACGCGTCGAGCAGGCTCGCCCTAGAGAGATTTGTATCTTTTGGTGTTGGTGACGTCACATTTTTAGCCGGTGGAATTTAAAAATGAATATTCACCAATTTTGCTATAGCCAATGAAAAGTTTTCAACATGTAAAGATAGTTCATAGATGCACTACCGCGCCTGGTCCGTAACGTTCGCAGCAAGATATGAGTATTTATCTTTTTTTTTTTATTTATCCCAAGCTGATTGGATGATATCAGTAAGTTATCTTCAAATATGTTACATTTTTAGTTTTGGATGTATAAAACAATTAACAAGTTTAAAATGATGACGTCAACTGAAACAAAAGCTACAAGTTTCTCACGGCAAGCCGCTCGTTTGAATAGTCAGTCCCATTTCCAGTAGGCTATGTATGTGTGTGTGTGGGAGGGGGGGGCACAAGACCCATCGGAAACAAGTGCTATAATGCTAGCGCATGGTAGCTCCAGCAATGGACAATAACAAGTCGACTTATATAGTTGTGCAGCGGCCGGTGCCATGTGATGGAGTCACTATGAGAGTAGGAATAGGTATAAGATGAGAGGTGGAGGAGAGAATAACGCGAGAGACTTGGGACAAGTCTACGTTCTCCCACACTTCGTTCAGTTTCAGGCACAGTCACTGCCTGACAGTTCTAGTGTTTACTTTTTCTTTCCTTCTTTTTTTTTGTCCGAATACAAGATCGTCATAGAATGTTTGTTGGCATTAGATTTCAAAATTACGGTACTCAAATATTTTTGTTCCTGATTTTTTTCTTTTGTGAGTGATAAATGGGCCTTCATAATGAATGAAAACAACTCTTAAAGGCCGTGCAATCTGGAAAAAGTCCGTAACACTTAGTTTACTTCTAGTCTGTCTGTCACCTGCCTGGTCTAATCAGTGAGTTGTCATTGTTTCTATGGCAACTCCCCGGATGCCATGACATCAGTATTAATATATTAGCACATTATAATCATTGCTTACTAATCGTTATAATTGTGGATAGGTTAAATTTGAAATTGTCATCGTCTTCGTGATTAATGTTTGAATTTCATTGAAGCTATTATAACATTTACTGTATGGAAGTTGTTTCACTACCCTTGAACCACAATGAGCTTATTCATATGAAGTGAGATAAAAAGTGAACACAAGACGGATAATACCTTTTGAAAGTTCCTATTATGAAATTTAGAGGTTAAAAGTACAGTGTGGAAAAAGTTACACGAATTAAAGGAAAAACTATTCACCTAAATGAATTAATATACCCTGGTACCCTAATTTATGAATGATTATTTTAATAATGTAATAGCATTTTGTTACTGATTTTCTAAGTCATGTAGAATAACTTCTTGATTTATTCAATATTTATGCTCAGAAACTTCACAAAGACGCTTTTACAGGACGTTAAAAGAGATTTTGTAAGATTCAGATGATATTTCAAAGTAAATTTGGCGCAACTACTTATTCCCTTCAATGCAACTTAAACCTAATTTCTTTCTAGATCCGGCTGGAGCAAGACCCGGATGATATTTTCACTTTCTAACCGGAAAGTCTGTCCGAAGATATCCGGCGCATCTCTTTATTATTAACAAATATTCTCTACGAAAATCCCATACACAAAATTTGAATAGGCCTAGAGACGGATGGGTTGTCAGGTCATGATGAAATTTTTTCCGATTAGTTTGCTCTTGAGTGAATTAGATAGGTAGCGATTATCAAAGGCTAGCTGAAATAATACCTTCATATGAACTTTATGTAAATGTCCCCTTTGATAAGGAAAGTTACAAACTTAAAAATTCTGAAAAGATCAATACAAGAGCTATGGATAGGTTTTTGAGAAAGCCTATAATACCTACATGCAGAGGTTATGAGGAACGAAAGATGGCAAACAAAATTTCAGTTGCTATCATAGGTCAGGCCAGAGCTGAACATTGCATGAAGTTCCTTTTCGCAAATCAGAAATTTCCGAAATTTAGTAGTTTTCTGAATTTGTGGTATGCATGCTGTTACGTTAGTTGTTTGGCCATTGTAAAGTGCAACGTGGAAGTATTTGTTTGACAAAAAGAGGAGCAAATAACGCTATAGATATAAGACAATCTGCTCTCTATTTCATAATTCGTGTCTTATATATAAAATACCGCCTTATTCATTTTTGACGACGTAAGATGACAAAGGCTACAGACCTGCGCTATAATCCTGCCATGGTTACTTTTAACCAAACGTCTTAACTGAAATTTTTCTTATCTAGTCATTTCATACAGCACAGATGCGTTGAATTATTGTATTTTGCAAAGATGCAGCACAGGTACCGCTAAACTGCATGCAGTCCATGAAACAAAAAAAAAAAAAAAATTAGTGTTTCGTCCCCCTTTTTTCCACCACCAACCTTTGAAATCACAAAACGCCTGCTACAGTCAAACAGTTCAATTTCGAAATCAGTAGGCGTGTAAAGATTCGATTTGCCTCCCCTTCCTCATCAAAACAAGAAAAACATCGATTTCGGGATAAAAATTGCTGTCATCAGGACAGGAACACTTTATTTTCAGAGCAAAACTCATGACTGTTTGCCTATCAGAACAAACGCCGTCCTGCCACTCATTATGAATGTCTTCCTATTGCAGCTGAACAAGTCGCACTTTTGACAGCCTGCCCTTTGCCGGACATGGTGTTGAAGGGGGCGACAGAGCTTTCAGGGGAGCGAGGGGTACTTCAGGGGGATATGTTAAGATGTATTGAGGCAATGACAAGTTATTTAAATTCCCCAAAAATGTATCAGTGAATATGTTTTCATGGAGTAGCGCCTCCCCTAACCCCTCCCCACCCTCCCTTGACTAAGGGTCTGACTCCGGATCTATTTGTCACTATTTGCTTCGCTTCGATGCATTTGATATGTCTGTAGGTCTATATCATACTATCTCTCTGTATTGGGTTTTCTATGAATTACTGATTTCGTCCTGATTTGGCCTAACACGCCTTCATGTTCTTCAGCTGCCGTCCCATCCCTACTCTGAATACTAAGTTTTTCTCTAACAACCCCCTACTCTGACCAAGCTGCAGTTCTCACATCGTATTCGTCTGATACTGAAATATTCTGGAGAACAGCTTGGCACTGAAAATTCGCAAACTTACGCACTGACTTCCGGTTGTTATACCGCGGTACATTGCTTCATGTTTGGTCCATTTTCGTCACGTGGCAATATTTTTAGTGCTGAATTGTTAACCTTCTGCAGAATATCTCATCGGTCCATCTTTAATAGTAATTAATACTAAATGAAAATCATAAAAGCGCTTTGCAATGAAAGACAAACTCAAAGCGCTTTACAAATTAAAAGGTCAAAAATACATCGTCCTACTGACAAGGAGCAAAACGTTCAAATGTAAAACATAGAAAAATCACGAATATCTTTGAAATACAATATAAACATTTTGAAACAGTTTGTAAGATAGCCTTCTTGAAAAAGAGTCAAATTGTAAGTGTTAAGCAGAAAAAAGTTTCTCCTTAAAAGTTGGTAACTGCTTTCTCCCTTACGCATACCAGCAGCCCCCGCAATTATATACTGTAAGACTAAACCATAATTAAAACATAAAACGTTACAAACCGAACGTAAATTATATGTACCAAATAATCATCTTTTTATGACCCATGTTTTACATTCCAGGAGTTTATCAAGACGATTTGGACCACGAGTGCTACAGAGAATGTGATTGGCCTCCAGAAGCAAGGGTGTGCAATTACCACTTCAGGGTGGAATGGTATGCTTCCATGTCAAAAGCGTGCTACGATTGTCCATACAATTTAGACGACTGTCATCGAAAGCATTGTGTCCCCTTAAATGGAGTGGGACGACCAATTATCACCATTAACAGACGTTCGCCAGGACCTAGTATACACGTAAGATACGGTACAAAGCCATCATCTGTCCTACCGCATTTGAAGTACATTTTGCATATTTATGTGTACCCGGTTCCAGCGACCAGCGAACATGGTTCCCTCATAAATTGGGTTGGAGGGATTTTATAATGGTTTTAACTTTCCCTCCCTCACATTTTTATTTAGCGACTGCAATATTTTAGTGATTATGATGTGCATGAGGCAACTTGTCGAAGTCTCAATTAGTCAATTGAAAGCCGCCCATAAAACTCCAGCATTTTTTGCTTGTAGACCATATTAGACATACTTTTAATTAGTTGATTACAGCTAGGTAGCCTACAATTCTACCAACGCAGAAATGACCTGCTACGTATGCTTTAAAATAAAAAAATAATGATGTGGAGTGTTGTACAGTGTTAAAATTTCTTTTGTTAACCCTTTATAAATTACCTCTTATTTACTGGTCAGACAGATCACAATTTGTTGAGTGATATCAATGTTACTGAAGGAAAGAATTTAACTTTCATAATAAACCCCTCAGGGGATAACAATAACACCAGTGTCCTTGAAATTAAGGTTGAAAAAAGGCTAACATGAGCCATATATGGTATGTCCATCTTGTGATGTCACATATTTGCATATTTAGCTCATGTTTATTCATGATACAAGTGTGAAATAGAAATTACCCAGTAAAATGGTCAATATTTGATGAATTGTAATGGGAATTGCGGCTATTTTCTGGATATTTAATGCCTTTTACATAAAATATCCAACTTTGTTATTTTCATGTCACACGACCTTTAAATCAATCATCTATCATCTAATGGATTCTAGACAGAGTTGATCTAACTTGAAGAGACCCCTGTCTCACGAAAGTTGACATAAGACAGCGAATAAGCGAGCTGGCCACTTGGCGGACGTGTATTACTCCTGCACCTATATTGGCTGCTCTCGTAATAGAGTATGTACGTCAACGAGGAGTACATATTCGACACCTGCCATGAAGGTAAATAAGCGAGAAGAAATGCTAACCAAAACGTTGGTTTCAGAAAATCCTCATAAGTTGGCTAGAGTAGCATATTGCAAGGTACTGGCCTGCAAAACTTTGGGATGGTCTGTTCCTAAATCAATAAGATCCTTTGTCAAGGGAATGGGGAGGGGTGGTGCGCGTTTTCATCAACCCTTTATACTCTACATACATCATGGCTACATTTCAGCTAACCATCTGCTTGTTAAAAGTCTGTGCCTGTAGAGTGTATCTTTTTCCGAGGGTGTGATACATGTCGGGTGTGATACGGGGGTGATACATGGGTCCTTAGATCAACTCAGTGAAAAGATTCAGTGATACCTCGTCACACCAATGTTACAGAGCACAAATTTTTAGGTTCATTGCACATTCGGTGTTGTAAGAAAATCGTGAAATTTGTAAAATAAACCATTGAAACGACTAGCCAATTGCCCATACTTTTAGTGCGCTTCACAGAAGGCCACCTTCTGTTGGTGCGTAGCTTACAGGTCTATTTTGTGCTAAAAGTGTATTCTTCTCAGACTGGAGAAAATGGCACTTTGAAAACCTGCAAAGTTGCATCTAAACATTTACGAGACTTGATGTTTTAGAAACTAAGAATTCAAAAAGAAAGTCAAACATACTCAGTAACATCACCCTGCAGTTAAACAGAGGACACAAAAGTGTTGTACAAGCTCATTGACTTTAGCAACGCATTCCGATAGGCTGCTTTATGTAAGTACGCCGTTACACCACGGGAGTAACAATAAACTTATCACCAATTTGGACTTCAGCCCCGTTGTGACATCATGCATGAAAATGGAGATTTACTCGTCAGTGCAGAGTAGCACACATAAGAACTCGACAGCCCCGGGAGTCCGGGGATTTCCCAGCCTGAGAAAAAGGAACTCATTTATGCAATTTCCCAGGTTCTGATGGTCTTAAAAACATAATCAAGACAATGGAGTATTTATCGTTTTCACTATTGCTTTTCAAGTAGGCTATTTTTTATCGCAACTCCCCCCCCCCCAGGTTACGGCCTTGAATTCGTACTTATTTTGATAGTTAAAACGTTTTGAACTAATTTAAGATCTACCTTTTTGTCTTCCTTAAGAGATTTTTTGATCACTACACCTTGCCATCATCTTCAGCTGACATAAATTGTCAAACTCATTGATTAGATCTTTCTTGCATCAATGCTTCCGACCATTTGATCCTTTACCTGCTGAAAAACCTCCACTCTAAAGTAATCATTTGGGTCTGTAGGCCGAGCATCAGATGCACTTTCATCTGGCATAGCTTCCTTCTTTGAGACTCCTGTCTGCTTAAATTCAGTATCAACTCTGGCCTCGACATTTTTTTTCAAGAAGTTTGTTGATTTGGCCAATAAACGTGTCTGGTTTTGACTTCATGACGTCACAGAGTTCAATATTTGATAGCTCATCTAAGGCTAAAATAACACTCCGTTTGTAAATATTATGAAGCGGTACGCAACACTGAGAACACCTTTAACACGAGAAAAACGGCGAGGATTATCTTGTAATTGCACCATTTTTCCAACAAGGTTTCTGTGATGGATTCCCACTATCCGTTAGTCCTGAGGTCCACGCTTAAGGCACCCCCAAACTATAGGTCATCAAGGTTATTAGTTATCCAGCCCCCAAAATCGCTGTATTGACTTATGATATATGTCGAAAGGGATCCCAAATGGGGTGGGACACCGGGAACTTTCGCTGTATACCGGTGGGCCAGTCCGTCCTGACACTATTCCAGCTTTACTTTAGAAGGCACGGGGACAAGGCTTTTGATTCGTATAGTGTAAATGTTCCATAGAGGAGCTTGAGACATTAACTTTTCGAGGTAATCGGATAAAGTGGCGTTTCGAAAAAAATAGAAAATCCCTCAAATTGTCTTTTGATCATAAATCGTTCGCAATGCTCAAAATTTTCGCTCTGGCCCTTTCAATAATAGCTTGTGCCTGTACTGCGCTATTCAAAGGTGGTATTTTTAACACTAACGATTGGATGCATAGGCAACATAGTAGCATCACATTTCTGTTGGTAGGATACGAGGAAAGAGATCCCTTGTTTCCTGCCCCTGCCCCATACATTAAGGAGACATAACTTTTCTAAGACAAATTGAAAGCTTCAGCAGATTACTAGGCTTTTGTTATCCACGCTCATCTTCTTGGCAGAAAGTTTGCTTAGAACTTTGAATTGTCTTGGTGAAAGGTCAACATGCAATATGTGAGGGTAGAAAATGATTCTGTGCATGTACGATATTTGGCACGCCATATTGCGCGACCGTTTACATCCGGTCGAGTTGTCGTGGTGGTTTGAGTGTACTGCCTTGCATATTAGAAGTACACGGATCAAATCACGGTGGAACCGCATTTTTCTAGCGACTAAAATTTATGGGTTTAAATGGTGGATTTTTATTGGGTATCTGATTGCTCGTTTTAGGAAGATGTCCGACTCAGCTAGGGTGTTGTCCGATTCAGGAAGTTGTCCGCTTTGCTCAGTACAGCTGTCGAGCAGTGGTGCAGAACAAGGACCCTTAACCCCCCCCCCCCCAAGCCTTTGAGAAAGTGTAGCTAAAGACTGAGGATACATTTAAGTCCGTCGGATGGGGACGTTAAATGGCGGTCCTGTGAGAAAGATTGGGAGCGATTAGTACACGCCTGCCTCATTAACCTCTGAGCGTTAGTCGAAAATGAAGGCGAATCTCGACGGTGTTCACCCTCGCTTACTCTGATATAGAGTCCTCGGTGAGCCAATTGGCTTCCTGGCCCTCAAACGTTAAACTTAAACATACGTCGACGGCTGTTACGACAGCGACGTCGGATTTATTCTTGGAAACTAGACGTGTATCTGTAGAAATTACAAAAATGAGCATGAAGAAAAATGCATGTTGAAAAGATGGGTATAGTGTATGTTCGCTAAGCGCTACCATGCGTTGGCGCGCAGCGTATGGAGGAAATTTTTGAAAAAAATGTCTCCCAGATTGCAGGAGATGGCCCTGAAAAGTTAAAATGTTGTTATATTTTTGTTTGACGTTTATACAAATTTGCCCAAATTTGATTCAGATTTCATCTTAATTTTGTAGAAAACTAACTAAAATTTCAAAATTGACATCCCAGATTGGGTTGATAACTTGAACCCATTTCCCTACCTCATTAGATAATCCCTTTGGGTTCGGAGGCAATGCTATTTAATTACAGTTTAGAATATCAACTAAATTTAGGAGACGAAATATCTCCTACATTTTTAGGAGACCTTTTGATAAAATTGATAACGAACTCCCTAATTGATTGTTACTTCGAACAATAGGTTTCCCCAGCTTAATCGAATATGTGTTTAAGATGGCAGAGGAATTAGTTATAGACTGTGGAACTATTAATCATATGAATAATCAGTAACGTAAGATAAAGCACCACAAAATTCCACAACTTCATCATACATTGACCAAAAGAACCAAACATTTTACATTCAAACCCCGGCATCCTTGAAAAGCCTATTATATTCGCATGAAATCACGCACGATGATTTCGGGCCTTTCCTAAAAAATGTGCAAGCTGGTTAACCGACTTATAGGAACTTCAGATGGTCAGATGGTGCACCGCCTATCCTTACTATACTTGATTTATGCTTCGATCCCTTTTCTTCGGAAAATTGGACGTAGGTTAGATATTCACCGAGAATTCTTTCTAGGAACCTCTTGCGTATACCTAAAGGACAAAATGATTTAGTCCTTTCTCACCTTAAGGGAGAAACCTAAAAGTTAAAGTCTACCACAACTTGACTTGAGATCAAAGGATGGTCCCTACGAAGGTTTCCCGCCTTCTAAACGGACCAATCAGCTAACAAAATCGAGGTTATTCACTATCACGTCTAAAAGACAAAAGATAAAACCTTCTTTCTAGCCAGCCATTTCAGTTGCACAAAACCGCCATACCCAGTTTACAAAGACCACACACGGCAAACAACTTTTTATTATAGGAATATGTATGTATAGCAAGAAATTTCGGGAACCTATGGTCTGTCCAACGAAAGACGCAGGCTCACTCGATTGATAAAGTTCTTTCATAGCCTCCTCCTGATCTCTTGTCTCTTTCAAAGGAAAGACTATACGTAGTCGCATAAAAGCCCATAACCCAGGGAACGGCGAAAGACCTCCTAAAGTACGCCAATATAATACCTCTTGGGGTGCAAATATCCAAAACCGATATTACAGAGACTAACGTAGTAACAGTTTAATTAGGTGTTCTCATCGACACTCTCAAAATAAAAATTGAAGGAGTGAGCAGGTGAGAGATTAACAAAATGGTGTCCACGAAACCGCCGCTAACAAATAAAAAGTGATATTCATGTCACTATATATAGAACTTTAAAGGTTTTAACAAACCCTCCTCCTATTCCTGTCCATAAAAATATATAGTATCGGAACACTGCCTAAATATATTAACTACATTACTGCAAAGCTTGTTAAAGAAATGGGAATGTAATTACATACTCAGAAAAGAGGTTTTCTCTAACGTTACTTTCATACATACTCTAATACAGTGGTGCCCAACCTTTTCAGCTAAACACCCCTTTCACCAAACGGAGATGGGCAAACCCCCCCCCCTCCCCCTCGTCTGTAGCTTAATATTGCTATGGATGAAATGACAATAATAAAACAAAACATGCTGAAATAAAAGGGTAGACCTACACGTACATCGTTTTTACGTGTGGGCTATACCCAAGGTAGCAAAACAGCGGCTCGGGACTTACCAAACTGACACCCTTTTAAAATGGAGACTCTTTAACCCACGATTTACAAAAGCTGGGAGGCTTGATCGCGGCCAGGAGTAGAGAAACGTCTTTGGTATTTAACAGACTTTGCCATGGACTGTGCCCCAAAATGAGTCGAAAGGTCAACATCCCAGTGGGCAACTGGAGGCTTTCGTCCCCGGAAGCTGTGGGGTATTTACAATATTGTTGACACGGGAATGACGCGCTGCCAGTCAAATTTTGGCTATCTTCCGATTACGTAATAACCTTAAATGCATACTAAAAAGATTACGAAATCAGCATTAGCCCGGTTTGTATTTCAATAATAAATAACGGAAGTCCCCTTGATGCTGCAAGGGGCTTGTCCTGTCACGGGATGAAGAGGGACGGTAGGGGTGGCATGGGGTTTTGAAAGACTTGTGCCAATTAAGCTGTTCAACAGGTAGAAATAATGAGAAAGCAGAAGTTGGCTCACCGAAAAATTGTATGTAAGTTTCAAAACAAGTTTTACTTCATAGTACATTGTCAAAGTTGTCTAATTTGTTACAGGTGACCTACAATTGTCACTTCTGTCAGTTTGTTATGTTTATGGACGGCAAGGAAGAATACTATATTCCAGGTTGAAGTGGCACGACGTTTTTGTTTTTGCTATGGCCTCTTCGGGTCACCCCCTTTCATTGTCACTAATGGGAATATGAGGGTCCTTGCAGGAAAATTTGAAATAAACACTGTCACAGTAGATGCGATTTTGTGGCATCTGGGAAGGGGATATTAGACCTACTCAACTTGTTGACTCCATTCATCTCCTTTTTGTGCGAACCATGAGAGTTCAGCTAGAGAAAAGCTTTTGGAATCTTGTAAAACTTTGGTTTACATTGAGTATCCCATTTTTTCAAAACGCCCCTGCCGTCCCTTAGAGCTCATCGCTCCCTGATTTGTGCAAACGTCCCCAGGAGGCGATAACACCACCGGTTGGGAACCACTGCTCTAATACGAAGCATTTTGAATGAAACCCAAACCGCCCATGACGGTTCGCTACTCATGAAGTTACGCCATATATAACACATGAGCATGACAACAAAAACTGGTCAAGCTTGGTAATAAGAACCAAACATTTTACATTCAAACCCCGGCATCCTTAACAAGCCTATTTATCTTTCGCATGAAATCACTTGCGATGATTTAGTGCCTTTCCTAAAAAATGTGCAAGGTTAACCGAATTATAGGAACGTCAGATGGTGCACCGCCTACCCTTATTTTCACGCACATTTGAGATTTCAACATGGATTTATGACAAGCTAGGGTCATGGCCCCTAACTCAGGCTTAGCTCTAAACTACTGTCCGGGGGTAGTCGGACCGTATTACTTCTGCACTCATGAAGAAGGACTATGCGAAGCGCCCATTTCTACTGTCAAGTTCCATGGTTGTCTTAACCATCGAATTGATTTTCTCTGTTTTGTTTTTCACCGGTTCACGGATAGATTGAGTGATAGGTTATATAATGTTTTGAACGATATTCATTACTTTTAATTCTTTGTCTTTCAATTTTTGGACGTTTTCATTAAATTAAAAAACTATGCATGGCAAAGTTATTGGGGGCTGCAGCTCTCCAGCCCCCTCCCCGCTTCCGACAGCCCTAAATCCATACAAATGTTCCATCTTAACCTTCGTCTAATCATCTCCTTGCCATGGGAGGGATATGGGATGGGGATTTGAGTGGGGATGGTAGACGTTTTGGACATTTTAAGTGATAATTATATTAGAAAAATATATTTAAATGCGTCCACTGTTCATTGTTGATAAATATCAGAAGAGATACTGAGAGCGATCGTCCTTTCCGCTGATATGTTCGTAAACAAACAGTGTTTTGCGAACATTAGCTACCTACATATTACAACATTAAATGCATGTATAACGAATAACCATTCGGACTTAAGGGTCTTTGGTCAAGTTTGTAGATATCAATATTCGTTGGCGCTGTTCATCGTGAGTGTAAAGATTATGTGGTATCAGAAATCTTCAATTTTTTTTTTTTTAATTTTCCCTATACCAGGTATGTGAAGGTGATACGATTAATGTCACCGTGACCAATATGCTGGAGAATGGAGAAGGGACGAGTATACACTGGCATGGCCTTCACCAACGTACATCACCTTACATGGACGGTACCTCATATATAACACAGTGTCCTATTGATTTTAAAACTACCTATACATATACCTTTATGGCCGACACAACTGGTACACATTTTTGGCACGCACATATTGGCCTCCAGAGACAAGACGGGTTTTATGGATCGTTAGTTGTTCGGGAAGCTAAAGAAGTAAGTTTACGAATATTTCTTCTGGTTTGCCTGATAGAAGAAACAGAGGCGTTCTCCATATTACACGAATAAATAATGAATACAAATTGTGATGTTAGTATACTTCTGTTAGTGTCAGCACTCTACAATGAGCAAAAAAATATCAAAAGTTCTATAAGGATTGATTCACAGCATAAGGCATTAGCTGCGTAGGCTATGCTTTAAGATACCAGCAGTTGTCATTCGCATTTTTGCGTGGAGATAATACACTTGCTAGTATACATGCGAGATGAGCCCTCGAAAGACACAGAGCCGTACATTTAAAACACATGGCTCTGGAAACGCAAACTGAAGCGCGCCCTCTATTAAACGGGTTACTTACACAGATGCAGAAAGTGACCACAGAAGGTTGCAGGTTACCCTGCAGTTGACAAGAAAGTACCCATACTTGTGCACAATTTTACACAGGTAAATGTACTTGGATAATAAAAAAAATTGTTTCAGAGAACCGGATCTTCTTGCTTTGTAAGAAATTTTGAGTTATACATCAGTAGGACTAAGGCACTATACTGTTGAGAGAAACATTCGATTCAATTTGATAAGCATTTGCCTATATAAATTCAATTTCAGCGAGATCTTCAGAGAAGTGAGTATGACTTCGATTTGATGGAACACACTGTCTTAGTAATGGATTGGATGGATAATATTGCTTTAGCGAAATTCATTGGCCATCACCATGACAACGGAAACAATAGAGCTGAAGCCATTATCATCAACGGGAAGGGTAAACGAGCCAAGTTTGTTACGGAGATCGGAGATGAAACCTCAACTGAGCATTTAACTGAACGGGAAGTATTTAACGTCGATGCTGGTAGCCGATACAGATTTCGGATGGCTAGCAATGCAGGGACCAACTGTGCGAAGAGAATTTCTGTGGACAACCACACCTTATCAGTTATTGCGACCGACGGCCGTCCTTTCGAAGCAGTGAGAGTGGATTCGTTTGTCATTTCGGGGGGTGAGAGGTTTGACTTTGTTCTCAGTGCCAATCAAGAAATTGGAAACTACTGGATGCGAGTGAAAGGGTAAATATTGCAAAACATCTTGTATTATAATCTTCAATGATTAGCGGAAACAAAGAGATGATAAACATAAAATTGCAAATCCAAATACACACGCACACGAGGTTAAGGGATGACGGGTCTGAGAATCTACCTTGTCCAAATAAGCCATAAAATAAAAGCGAAATACAGCATCCTACAGTCTAGTCAGATGGGGTATTGGGAAAAGACTGTAAAAATGTCGGTGTCATGTCTGGTATTTTCACAAATAATCCTGTGAAAACAAGTTCTTGATTCGTTTTTAAATTTTACCCCTACATACATTTTATCATATATACATTTTACCCTACACTTTTTACCCCTATGAATTTCATCCCTATATACATTTTATCCCTACGTACATATTACCCCTAGATACATTTTACCCCTATATACACTTTACCTCTATATATTTAACCTTTTCAAGAGTAGTGTATTATTGAAAGTAAAACAACCGAAAATTAATTCACATCTTTCATTTGTATACATTGTCTGAAAAAGAGGAAAAAAACAGGTATTCCTCTTGAAATCTTTTAAATCGATACAGAGTAGCAGACTGTAGAGAGCTACAAGAGTTGGCGATAGTCCATTACGAGGGAGCTGTTGATGACGATCCCCTTGCTGACGAAGATATCGACAGGGACGGATTTGAACTTAACCCTTTGAACGAAATGGAATCTGACAGTAATATGCCAATCAATCGTGTCAGGGCTCTGGGTAATCTATTAACTTTTGTTCATAAATGATTTAATCCTTTTTTTAAAGATAAGTAGGCCTACGAGATGTTTTGTCCGGGATTAAGGGGCCGGGGACTTTTGCCAAAGACAAAACCTAAGCCACCCTCGAAATTCCCCTGTTTTTTTTTTAAAAGAGCTTGTCCAGTATGGTGGGTTCTTCGCGAACTCTGGGGCTTCATGCTCCCAGCCTGACTGGCTCGTACCCCTACGGCACTTTGCTACCTAGTATGTTTTCATCTACTGCACTGCAAAGATCAAAGGGTCATCCACAGTCGCCACAAGTGGCAATGGGAACTGTCGTTTCAAGAAGACCTCATGCAATAAGCCGCGATATGTGCCCTGCTACAGCTGAGAATTTTCGCTGAAGCCCTCGTTGCCCCGCTTTTGTAAGACCTTGCAAACTTAGTTACAATTAAGAATATGGATGCGTTAGGTTCTATACTAGCTAAATGCACACAACAAAACTTAAGAAAATAACATAACCGTCTTTATTGTCCCTGTCTACATGTGACAAATAACGCCCTTAGTCTACTTGTCATTGGCGGTGAATTAACGACGCTTGATAAATGTGAAAGATTATGATAAGTACTGAATATACAATTTCTCTGAGAATAGGTCGAAGGTCTAGGAGGCGGCAGTACATTCCAGTCAATTTGGGCCGTATTCGTCCCACGCTGTAAGAGACTCGGGGTGACACAGACTACAACATTGGAGAACTTGCTCGGAGGATCAGCATTACTTATTCAGCATGATGTAAGATCCTTGCTACCAAAAAATCTTTCTGAAGTACTTTTGCCAGCCAGTTTTGCAAGAAATTACAATTTGACAGCGTAACGTAATGTTTTCATTTGTACTCAACTTTTGATGATAAAATCGTGCAATTTTACAATTTCCTTTTTTACAGAACCTGATGACGTCACTATGGATCCTGAGCAGAGTGTATCCACCTATTATATAGCTATGGATTTCAGCATTATTAACAACTATCATTTCCACGATCCCGATTATTACCCAATAGAAGAATTAGACAGAAGCAAGGGCCATCTATACACACCTCAGCTTAACCATATTTCTTTTTCGTTCCCACCCGCCTCTCTACTACATCAGCACAATGAACTGGACCAGTCAGTATTTTGTGACCCCAATGACGTAGCCAAAATGAGGGAGTCGTGCAAAAAGGAATATTGTGAATGTACCCATGTGATTAATGCTAAGCTTGGAGAGGTAAGTAATCAGTAATGTTGTCCTCTAAGAAATAGTTGGACACTTCTATCACCTTCCATCGGGTGGAAAGTTGACCAGGTCAAGTTAAAGTACATGCAACGTAAACACAACTGTTGTCTTTCGCAAAGACTTGTATTGTTTGTGGAAATCGAAGGATTCATTCGCGAACCTTTACAATGCTCGGTTAGCTATTGGGATTTTGGTTAAAAGCCTCCATATCTTACAGAAACATTACCTCCAAATTCAGCTGTAGTCATTCCGGCTAGCAATTTCATCATTGTGCACAAACCACGATACTTTAGTTTGAACTGATTTACACTTTACATCTCATTTCCCTACATGTAATGTACAGGCGCATAACCAGGATTTCCCAAAGGGGATTTGTTAGGAAATCTGGAATACGAGCCAGGAATGACGCTATGATTTGCCCGATGAGGGGAGTGCAAGTTTCCAACTCGATCCAGCAATCCAAAGCCCCGACAAAGGTGACCGGTGGTTGGAAGGATCGCTAAAGTGATTTCAAGATTTCAAATTTTGAGGTGTTTGGGTTTCCGTTGAGGCAAATTCAAAAATTTGGTGTTTATTTTTGAAACTGTAGAAAATTGGGGGTTTTATTGCAGAAAATTTGAAAATTTTACTATTTTGCCATCCTTGAGAGCTATAATCATGTAAACCATCGTGGCGACTATTTGCCACCGGGGATTACATGGTGTACCGTACAAGTCAACGCTCCCCGATAGTTACAAAATTTCACCGACACGGGGGGGGGGCGATGGAGGAATTCCCCGAAGGGGGCATGGCCCCTTGTCCCTACTTGAAGCCACTTCTGAAAGGAGTTCAATCTAACTGTCTAAAGCTCTAAAAAATACATATTCAAAGAAACGGGGGATAGGAACAGGTTGGGACCAGGATTTGATAAACGATGGGCGGCAACCCGAAGCCCCGGTTGAGAGAGCAAAAAATGGGAACGAGAAGAGCAGAATGTTACAAGCGAGGAAAAAAACAGGAAAGTAAATTGGGGGATTTAATGATTAATACACACGGCCATTTTATGACTTAGTAGTCTACATTCGGACCAAGTATACAAACTGGAAGTACAAAGCTGTGGGACCGTCGTGCTTTCAGAAAATCTGACCTACTTGGTTCATGGATAGGGCGAAGGGGGACAAATGTTTGAGGAACAAATATGTAAAGAGAAAACCTAAGCTCAAGTAGGGGAAGAACACTATGTCTGACGGCTGGCTCATAATGGAAATGACACGAACTATATCGTATTAACCTTCTGTCGACCACTAACAGAATATTGCTTAAGCTAAGTTAGGTACAAGTTACTAGATGTGCCTTAGCAGACTTCACGGCGAGCGGAGGGCCCTCACAAGTTTGCTTGAAGAATACAGGTTGGCCCACGCAGAGCCGATCCTGGAGCAGGTGCAGGATCTAAATACTGTCCCCTCGACACGTAGGGAGGATGGGGGCAGGGTTCAAAATAATAACAAAGGAAAGCGTGAGGTCGGCCACATACTCGTGTGTCATGAACTGGCTCACTTATACCCACATTCAGTAGCGTATTGGGGAGGGGGGATCGCCAAAAAGTGGCAAAGGCTCTTCCTTTGCTGTGACTTTCATATTGATCAGGGTCGAAGTCAAGCTCCGGGGGGAAGAAGATATAAACTGGCATCAAGAGCATGTTATAGACGTGCGCGTGGGAGTTCAGATTGGAATCGCCGAACGGTGCCGAAAAGACTCTTGCACTCCAGCGATATCCAAATCTGGTGTGAAGGAGACCACCAGATTGATCCCCGCTTTGAGACACGCGAGGAAGAACAGAGCTAAGCCGTGTAAGCTCTGGCTGTTAACGATATTGTGGGCATCAGAATGAAGAATTCACTTTAATTGTAAATGGCAAGTTGCACAGTACGCGAAGTACACTTTAAATAATTTTGCTGACGCATGAAAAAATGGTTTCTATTAGGACATGATGTCTGACCGCCACCAAGCGATGAGGTTCTTACACAAACACACACGCATACACACATGTCATCGTCACTACATAAAGTTGATTCAGTTGTTTTTGCCTTTGGCAAGGAATTAAAAAGGGGGGGACATCTCATTTTCTTGAGCCCCTCCTCCAGTACAGCTGCGTAAAACGTTCAACAACCCCATCCGAAAATCCCTTCCTGCGCCTAAATTATGTTTTTCTTCTCCTTTGCTTTCCTATTTTCTTCCCTGTCCGGATCTTTGCTCTTAATTTTTATCCCGGGGCAGATAGCCACCCAGCATATACCCCTTTTGGTGCTCTAATAACCATGTTTCTTTCCTTGAGGTTTAGGGATCGTTATCCTTAAACATTAATCGAAGAGAATGCAAAACTCACCGCTGTTATTACATGTTCAAAAGTTTGTTATGGAGTTCTTATGAGACTCGGTAATTACCAACGTAAAACTACTTGCTGAAATTGGTCGACAGATGAAAAGAAACCTTAGAGATATTGGTCGGAGAAAAGGGCAAGATGGATGTAGACAGTATACCTTTGGTTCCATCTTTACACTTTAGATCTTGCTATTCTTGACATTCTCAGATCGTCGAATTAGTAGTGATCGATGAAGGTTTCACCTTTGATGGAAGTCATCCAATGCACTTACACGGGTTCTCGTTTCGTGTGGTGGCAATGCAGAAAGTGGGTGCATTCGTCTCCGTAGACGACATAATGGCAATGGACAAAGCAGGCAATATCACGAGAAACCTGCAGTCTGCTCCTTTAAAGGATACTATTGCCATCCCTGATGGAGGTTACGCAATTCTTCGCTTTGAAGCCGACAACCCAGGCTGGTGGTTCTTTCACTGTCATTTAGAATTCCACGTTGAGGTACGTAACATCTTACCTTGGTAATATTTAGCCCGTAGCTTAAAATTGTGGGGAGGAGACTGGTACTTGGGGCATGTTTAAGAACCAAAGAAGCTCAGTGCGCACGTGATGACTGTTTGGATTTTTTTGTTTTCACTATTACTGTAATACCCCTCTCCCCCAAGCTTCCAAAGGTTACGTGATGAAACGTCTATAGAAAGGGATATAGTAGATGACATTGTTTGAGTGGTGACGAAGTGTAAACAAGTTCCAATTCCAAAATGGATTTCTAAACTCTACGTTTTGTCATCATTTTCATGAAATATGTCTGTTTCCTTTGGGATTCATGCTGAGAATACCCGGGAGAGTGTCACTTTTGCCAATAACCCACAACTACTTGTTGCACGTGCCGCAAGTAATCAGTCCTTGCTTCCTGACTACTTGTCGCACTTGCGACGAGGAGTCTGTTCTTGTCTAAGAGAATGCCTTTTTGACAATAATCCCCCGACTACTTGTCACATGTGCCACAAAGAATCAGTCCGTTTCCCCATGGAAGAACATATGAGGATGCCGTATTTTTGGCAAGAAGTTATGCCAAAAGAGCTGTCCAGATGGAGTTAGAAAATCCATTTTGAAAATGGAACTTGTTTGTATCTTTCGATGAAATCTTAAATTTGAAGTACATTTTACTTGAGCTCAAGGGTACATTTAAGGAGACCCAGACTCGCTAAAAATTATCTCTAAAAACACTTTTTCTAGCTTATACTGTGTTTACTGTTCTCAAAAGTTAGCATGTATGTATGTATGTATGTATGTGTGTACACTAACTTGAACTTAAAGTGTACCAGTGCCACTCTCAGCTTATCACTCCAACAGTAACAAATCTTTTAATTTAGTTTGCTTCTAGCTAATCCTCCAATTTCAAAATGAACCTTGATTAGTGCACCTCCCAGACAAAGCAACAATAGCCTGTGATGAGTTTCAATTGCCCAAGGCCATATCCACTCAGGTGTGTTGTGTGTTGTGAGCTGTAAAGATACACTACTGAGTGATATGAAGAAGTCATCAGTGACATCTGGACCAATCAGAGTGATGCCATTACTTGAATTTATGTCACTCAGGGTGCAGTCACCAATTATATATCGGACTATAGGGCTATTCTACATAATTTTATTCAGGGGATGCCACACACCCTTTAACTTCTAGCAAAATCAGGCATGACAATTGAATAGAATAGCCTAAAAAATGTTTTGAAGGGATGGGCTGTGGGTTCAGTGGACTGCTCAGTGCCGAAGGAACCTTGGCCAGAAGAGATATGCCTGCGTGTCAAGGGTAAAGAACTTTTAGCGTTAGTTGGTCTTTAAGGAATTTTTGTGGTCCAGGACTAGCTAAGGGTCATGGAGACTCTACGTATACACGAAGTTGTGAAAGGCAGAATATAGCTGGAATACCAAAGGAAATGCTGACAGCAATCCACAAAATTTGCATTTTTAAATTAAAACTTACAAACAATGGAGTAGGTCTCATCATATGCAAAAGGAGAGCAAAAATTTTGGAGGATTTATTGAAGTTTACATCAATTAGGGACAACGAATCTGAATAAGAGTATATCTACGCCAGTGTTCTCATGTGAGGAATCAAGGCATAGTGAGCTAATGTGTTCTGCACAATAACTGTAGAAAGAACGAACGGCTGACCATCAAACACAGGATAATAATAGGTATGTTGAATGCATCATATAAAAGGGTCTGTAAGTCATGAATTGGTAATGTTTTATTTAGCAATACACTAATGTTTTTGTCTTTTCTTCTTTTTTTTCTTTAACTTGGACCCTACCGTCTGAGAAAGGTATCATAATGTCGCAAATAATAAAATACCTTTTGGCCGGAGAGTAATTGTCTCAAAGTCAGAATGTAGCATTTAAATGACGTCTACTGCCAACTTAGCTCTTTGATTCTTAACAGCCTTCGTATTTAGTTGATTGCATGGCAATGCGCATGCTCTATTCTGTTGTATCATCAGAAACATTACATAATGAATCATTTTACTCGCACTTTATTTGTATTAACAGTTCTATTAAGTTCACTCATCTGTTTTGATGATCAGTATTTGCTCTGATGGAACCTACTGCTATTGTGCTTGGTGCCCCGCATAAGCAGTGGAGTAGGGAAAACAAGCTAGTGAGCCCTAACTGGAAAGGCCGTGACCGGCTCGACTTAAACCAATTGGTTAGGAACTGGTCCGTAAAACCTCATCTAACTAACTAACTAACTGACGAGAGTAAAGGAATATTAAGTAATGTTAAGTAACTTCAGGTCAATTCCAAAATGGCTCTTGCCACCTCACTCAAGAGTCGTTTACTCTGAGTCAGATATAATTGATCTTACTCTAATCAAGTCAAAAAAAAAATATAAAAAGAGATAGTTTTGTTGCAGTGCTTTAAGAACACAACCTCGTGACCATTAGGTAGCTTTTGTTGTATTTCCTCATAATCTTTAAAGAGGATCTTGCTACATGACAATCACAGATAATTTGTCGCGTTTTTATTCTAAACGAACACAGAAACATTTTGTCGTTCCCTCTCGATAAACAAAACAGCATGAAGGACTGTCTGACATATTATATTGTGTTGTTAGAGATACACGAAAAGATAACAATGAGGCATTGTTTTTGGTACTTTCATCTTGCTCCAACACTTCTAAACACTTAGACTTTTTAATGAATTTTGACAAGGCAAAAGAATTCATGTTGACAAGTGTATGTCCTTGAAAAAGAATGCAAGCATGGAGACATAATTCAGATTGTCAAGTAGACTACTGTTCTTCACCAAAAAGTGTCGATATGGTGACGTAAATTATCTTGGCGAGCAGGGTTCCGCAGATTGAAGGTTCACTAGACTGAAGAATCCAACTTTTACCTTAATGTCCTAACCCGAACAATTGTTTCTAACACTAATTCTAATTCTACCCTGAGCCAATCTTTATCTTAATCCTAACCCTAATTCTGTATCTAACTCTAATCCTGGTCCAAAGCTAACCCTAAGTAGACCTTTGGTCTATAGTGAACCTTCGGTCTAGGGATCCTATCATCAAAACATCAGTTAATCTTGTATGGCATTTTGGGAACTCTGAAAGTGCACGCATGGGTCATATATATCATGTTCATTTCAAAACGTATGGGAGGTGATGGTTGACTGCGTTTGAGGTATCTGGTCAAACTTACGTTGCTTCTTCTTAGATATTGATGAAAAGTGTTCAGTCTTTCCCTCTTTCAAGATTCTGAAAAAGCATACACTATTATTTTTTTTCTTCCGTGTAGATTGGAATGAGTCTTGTTGTACACGTTGGAACAGATGGTGACCTTCCGGAAACACCAACCGATTTTCCGAAATGCTATGATTGGCCAAGGATGGCTTCTCGAGCGAACAAGCATAACAGCGCTGCTACAAATTCGGGTAGATCATTAACTTGCCTAATGCTCGTTCTCTCCTTCAAATTTTTAAGAATATTTTGTGAAAAATATATTACAATGTTGTAATGCAGTCGTAATTCTATAGATGTAATGGACACAAACTGGCCAAAGTACTTAAGATACCATGCAACTACAGAGGTGTCACGAAGGTTGTGTACTTTAAGCTACAGCCCATTTCTTTCTATTTGCTCTATAGCGGCAAAGATTCATGGTACACATTGTGACAGTGTATGCCTGTATGCATGGGTATGTGGTGTGAGCGGAATTCAATAGTACTATGTGTCAGATTTTGTGTAAAGTCACTACTTCCGCTTGGCTAAAGTTCGATCTATAGCTGCTTTTTTAAGAATAACATTGAGACATGTTTTATCAGGGAGGTGTTAGGAAGTAGATACAACGACCAAATGTGTCAGACAATATGTACTTGAAAATGATTTAATTCTTTACAAGCATTGCCATTTGATTGACAGGTCTCTTTGCTCCTATTGTCAAGTCTCAGTTGACTAAACCCTTTTGAGCAGTGGTGCAGAACGAGGAACCTCCACCCCTCCCAGCCTTTGGGAAAGTGGCTAAAGGCTGGGGATACACTCGCGTCCGCAGGCCCGTAGCCAAGGGGGCATTTGGGGGCCAGCCCCCTTCTCCTTGGCTTGCCCCCCTGCTCTGCAGGCATGATAGTCAGGCCCCTGTGCAATAGCATACTTTCAAATTTTTATATTTTCCTCCGCACATGACAAAAGTTGCCCTTAGATTCCTAATCCCCACTGGTTATGGCGTAGTGGATCAGAACAGTGGGACGTGAGATGGCCTCACAGGCTAGCACTGTCAACACTTGAGGAGTTCTTGCAATGTTACAAGTTTTGTGCACCCTCAGTTATATTTCACACAACACGTACTGTACCTATACACAGTGGGTATATATCACGCCTGCATGAACGAAACTCTGAATCTGAAGCTGTCACCTTACTTTTTGTTTTTGTTATGTTGGGCTTTCTGTTCCGACAAGTGAAGGCTCAAGGGTAATGTGAAACTATTGCAATTTTAAGTGGAATAGAAGGGGCTCGATTTGACTTATCCCCTGACAAATTGCAGTTGGTTACGTATGAACCATCAATCGTATAATGCTTAGGCTACATTTCATAGAAGGTACTTTCTTGCAAATCTTGAATGAGAATATT
>WURT03262433.1:0-25761 GCA_009936505.3 Holothuria glaberrima | reverse complement strand
TACTACTACTACTACTACTACTACTACTACTACTACTACTACTACTACTACTATTACTATTACTATTACTATTACTACTAATACTACTATTACTACTACTACTACTACTACTACTATTACTACTATTACTACTATTTCCACTACTACTACTTCTACTACTACTACTACTACTACTACTACTACTATTAATGCTGCTACTATTACTACTACTATTGCCACTACTACTACACACACACACAAGGAATTACTATAAGTTGTTTCGTGCTATTGCAAGGCACTGGCATGTACATGGGAAAGAGGTACACCTGCTTATAATAGACTTATTCACTATTTACAAAGACGTCACTGCGCGTCGGTAAAAGAGTTTGTAAGGCGCGCTTACACTGTCTTTACAATGCAAAGTAGATTCAACTTCGTCTACTTTCTGCGAGCAATCGTACAAGCTTTAACGCGCAACACCGAACACACACGCATGTGTTCTTGCGCATGCTATGTACCAACCAATGACGTTACAGTGAGCAGCCTAATAGAGTAAAATGTCGAACTGTGAAAAAGTGCTGCATGATGATTCACCCAGGCAATTCATGGGCCTTACGTGATCGCCCGTCTCTTTGGTTTTGAAGAGCAAGCGTCCATTGTGCCACTGTAGTATCTATAGTTATACAGCGCGCTTGTGCTGTCAATACGCTTACTATGAGTGAGTTTTGCACTCCAGTGCCGGGCAATCCTAGTGGCGTGAAATTCCTCCCTAGATACTTCATCCTGACAAAAGATAATTATTCAAACCAACCCCTACCCATAGTCATGGTATAGATTCCCGCGGAGAGCACAAAAGAGGACAACGTTATCCGTTACATTCAAACAAGTCAAACTGCAGAATCTTAAATATTACTATTCAGATATATAGACCCTTCAATTGGTCTATTAAGATATTTTGTATATCTTGTAGCATTGTTCCTTCAACGCACAACTTTAACACAATTTCAGATTTGTTCTTAAATGGGAGAATCGGACCTGAATCCTTGATTTCTTTTGAACGTTAGTTAGAACTACAATACCATAATACTTAAATCAGTCATATAACAAAACAGTTTAACTCCCTATTGCAATCTATAACTTTTTCAGGCTAGTTAAATGATTGATCTAAATTCTGTATGGATCTGCTGCGTAAGTGATAACACCCCCACCCCACAGTGCCAAACAGGAATAACGTCAGTTAGTTAGATGAGGTTTTACGGCTCAGTTTGTAACCAATTGATTTAAGTCGGGCCGGCCACGGCCTTCTTTCCAGTTGTGGCTTGTTTTCCCTACTCCATCCCTTATGCTGAGCACCAAGCACAATGGCAGTAGGAATAACGTCAGGATAGGCTTGAATGGAAATGGACACTGGGCTGGAAAGATTTATCAGCCAATCAAAAAATTAATAACGTTACGAGCCTACTTTGTTTATGTGTTTGTGATACTCTTAAAGTACTTCAGTCGAGGTCAAGTAATTAAAGTGGGAGAACAGCTTCTTACCAGTCTTTTAGACCGTAACTTATGTTGTATCTAATTCCAAACGGGATTTTTGCCATTAAAATGAATACCATTAAATGAATGCATTGTAACGAAGAGGAATACTAGGCACACTAGAGCGTAAAAAAGTTGCTAATTGGAAGAGTTTTCCAACAGAAGTAGAAACATTCCACCTCTCAAACCTTAATACTTAGGATAGTGGCTATCGGTTGATATGGCTCTAAAAAGCATTTTATTAGCCGGAGTCTAGTATGTTTGGAACGAAGGATAAATCTGGCATCCGAAAATCCCAAAAGCCTACTCGACTTTTAAGTTATTACGTTAACCTTTAAGAATTGGTACTTACTTCCTAAAAACCGCTGTTTTCCACAATTAGGATGACTTTGTTAACATGTGAATGAAATGTAAGAAAAACACTCAATAAAACGAACCTGCATCACCACCACAGTAAGGTCCAAGGGTTAGTGATCGATGATTGTTCACTTCATCGCCGATACGAAACAGGCCGAACTTGACGTAGAAAGGATCGCCATATCTGTTCACGAAATCGATGCGTAGTTCATGATTTCTTTGATTGGTTAAGCTGAATAATTTTTCGTTGCCAAGCCAATGACTGTTGTTTAAGAATCCAAATCCAACTTTGTATTCATCCCAGATTTTATGGAAGTCTTGCAATCCATCAACACGACGCTGGAAAACCTATTTTGAAGTAATAGAAGGTAGAAAGGTGTCGTTGTGCAGAAGCACCGTTTAAGAAAAACGTGAAATTTGAAAAAAAAATAATATTTGTAAGGAAATTTTCAATAAACTAAAATTTCTGTTAGAATATTCTCAGTTTGATTTTTAATCATTTCTTTTTTTAAGTAAAACGTACTGTCCATCCACCACCGTCTATCATGTTACAGTAAACTTGAAAAGGCGACGTATCCCAGTTTGTTGGCTTTAAGTCGTAGATACCACTGTCAGTTTTGCCGCTGAGATAAACATCGTGACAGCCTGTAGGATCACAGGTAATCCCGTTGTTGTCGTCACATGACAGCACACTAGAAGTACAAGTGCACCTCCTGGAACAGTTTGAAACCACATCTACTCCACCATGCTAAAATAAATTAAAAGAAACGTTGCGTAACTAAGGAGAGATAGTTTACGAACACAAAGCTTCCAATTGCAAACTTGTCAACTTGTGGGTTGAAATGCAAATAATTAAAATTATTTCGATCCCCACGAGAAGAAAACAATTAAAACTAGATGGAATGAAAATCAGCTTTGATTTATATATGAACATAAGAAGACTGATAATATACATTAGTACTTATAGTATTTCTCTAAACAGCCATTTTTTAAAGTTAGAGTGCAAAACTATACAAAGGCCGGCCGAAAGTAACTTACCGGAATAATTTTGTCTTCTAGGAAACAGCTGCACGCCTCATCTTAAAGATTGTTCGAGCACAAAGTGAAACCTTTCAATTAAAAGGAAAATCTGACTTTAGGATCACATTTTAGGCAGATGATAAAGTTATTTATTGTTGATTTAGAACCACTGTTTACTAATGTAAGCAGTTAAATTTGTTCTTCTTAGTCTAGTTTGTAAATCTCTGTTTTTTCTTGTTCCAATTTGGTGTTCTCTCCTAGTCACCTGCAGAGTTAGTGAGATTTGCACATAGTTATGGCTCATGTTATAATTTACATTAGAATAGCTTAGGGGTGTCGTGTATCTATATGTTAATTTGAGTTAGGGGTTAGTTAGAAAGGAAAGAAATAAAGGGAAAAAGAGAATGATCATTTCAGTTTGAGACGGTTTTGAGAAAAAAAAAGAAGGAAAGTTAAGGTTGAGAAGGGCGAATAAAATGGTTTGAATGTCGAGTCCTTTTTGTACATTTTTGAACCCAAGTTAATTTTTTCCACGTTACTCTAATGAAAACAAGTTGGTCCTTACTTGCTATGCCAGAAAAATTTCCAACACTAGCCAGTGTGTAGTTGCCAAGCTCATCACTTATACAAAAAGAGTCGTGCAGAACATGAGAGGATGAACCATCTGAGTAAGTAAAGTTCATTTGGAGTTCATATGTCTTTTGAAATGTTAAATATGACAGTTTCTCGTTGCCTAGCCAGAATTCTTCAGTAAGAAAGCCGAAGCCGCACTGGTACTTCAACCAGTCACGTTGGAATTTAACAGACCCATCATGTCGCCGCTGTATAATCTAGTAATAGAATTTATTAAGATATTTTACAACAGGCCAACTTACTCTTTGATACTCAGACCATCCTTTCCCCAAGTTAACATACATATTTAGAAAAAGTGGGAGCGCAACTTTACTTCAGAATACAACTGCGAATATAACAAATAGTTAGTTACTGTAAGTTGAAAGACAAAAGTTGCTCCTCTGAAGGAGAGGCTTTGATAATGTTCCAGTCGGTTTTTTGCCCCCTCCCTCTTGCCCTCGTCCCCTCCTGTGCAAAAGTGCCCAGTTAACGTAAGCAATGTACACTTGCAGCTCTCCTCTCCCTCCAAATTTCTGCTAATGCCACTTCACCCTCAACCTTTGAAATTCAACCGGCTTTTTTGAAAGGTATTAAACAAATTTCACATAGTGATTGTGTTTTCCTAAAATTGGAGGTGAAACTACGTTATTCAGGTAAGATGGAGATGAATACCTAGTAGACTTAACGATTTAGTATTACAAATATGCTTGTCAACCCTTTAGGGATTAAAACACTTCTAGATTCATTGTCTTGTAAGATGAATATCCCCCCTCACAATAGTTACACAAAACTTTAAGAAAAATCCGTATAACCTGGTTCATTTCGAAATAGTACGATCGTTCACCCATGTACGTTTTGCAGAGTTACAAGTTCCCGTAGTTCTGTCTGACGTGAATCCCATGTATTCAAAGACATGTTCTTTGATGACTAAAAGAACGTGTAGTGTTCAAAATTGCCAACAAAAGTCACAATCCGTCTTAAAAGAGCCAACGCGCACTCGCTCGGAAAAATTTTAATGGGTGGCTAACGCTTATTCTAATCCCTAAATAATCCCTAATCCTTACGAATTTGTTAGTTAGGGGAGGCTTAACGGCCCAGTTTCTAACCAATTGGTTTAAGTCGAGCAGGCCACGGCCTTTTTTACATTTGTGGCTCACTGGCTTGTTTTACCTACTCCATTGCTTATGCTGAGCACCAAGCACAATGTTAGAAAGTTCCATTATAAAGTCTTCGATATGACCCGGCCAGGATTCGAACCCTAGACCTTCCGGCTGCAAGTCGGATGCTCTAACCACTCCTCATTGCAGAAGGTCTTTAATCCTTAAGAAAGGATACACTCGATACAATACAAAACCATCAGTTACTCAGAAAATAGTGGGCATCAGCTGTCTTCAAAAGCCGTTAAATATTGCTAGGAGTAGAAATGCCCAAATTAGGAATGCTTTTCCAAAAGTCTCCTCGACTCTCTGGTGAAGAGCCAAAGGGAGAAAACTCAAACAATACCCCCCAAGGAGTTCAAGGGACAACCCAACTCGACATGACCAACCAAACGACCCGGCGTGCGAAGTTCCGTTCTAGATTGGCTGAATAGAACAGACTCCGCCCAGGGAACTCCGCTGTCGTGATCACGGATACGAATACTCAGATTTGAAAACAAACACATTGTGACAGAGAACGGATATCTTCATCAATCAAAAGTCTGCTTGCAAGCTTGTTACAAAGACTTTCCCCGATGTGTACTTCTTAAGAGACTTTTGTCACTGTTTCGTACTTCTTAAGAGTCTTCAGATTGACTAAGCTGCCAAGCCAAGCTAAAATACACAGTAACTTCGTATGTACGCAACACACATACTATACAACTGTTACTGTATCTATAAGAGCTTAAAGTTTTATACATTTTATACATTTTGTCAATTATATCCAAAGATTTATACTTCTACAAAAACAAGTACAAAAGTGATTGTTGGGCGAAAAAGAAAAAAGAATTCAAAAAGCACGGTAGCGTTCGGTTCTGTTAGGCTGTGTTTAGAATTTCGTAACCAATCAGGCCAATGAAATGTAAATTTTCCTTCTCTGCCATAAAAGAATTTCTTCTCTCAAGTGATTACATAATCAGAAAGTTCAGCCAAGTTTGTAAGATTTGTGGTTTCTACAATGCCAGCAACGTGTTCTCAAAGAGATAACTGTAACACAATCTAGACACGTGACACCCGGGCAAAAAATGTAATCGCCCGGGATAAATCTAAAAACAGGATAACGGAGTTAAACGCATTATATTCCCTGCAGGTCACGCTGTAACCCAAAGCAGTAGGCTTAGTGAAAACTTGCACAACTTAGCCATTGTGAACAGAACGTTCGATTACACTTGAAAGTTTTATGTCTACTTTGTTGAAGCAAACTTGGCTTAAATTAAAGATGTTGGGTGTTACTGGTGCAATCATTTAGCTCAGGGAGCATAAGTAGCTTTTTTAACCAAAGCATACAATGAGGTACTGTTTAAGGTGATATTTTATGACTGTCAGAAACGTGAAACGAAGTCATACCTTACAACTACCCTAGCGGTGGATGCCTTATACTCCCGGCCAGCGTAGACGGTTGGCTTGCATATGTTCAAAACAGGGGCGTCGATCCTGGGGGACAGGGGGACATGTCCCCTCTACTTTTTGATCGGGGGGACGTAATACAAAATGTCCCCCACACTTTTCGCTGCCAGGCTTTTACTCTTTTTAAGTCATAATCATGGGCGCAGGGGCACAATTTGATTTGGGAGGCTGTAATGACTTGCCCGAAAAATGCAACTAAAAGTTTTTCGCGCGCTCTGCGCGCGTTCAACACATAAATGTACGTATTATAGACATGCATCGCGTTAACATTGTAGCGATGGCATGCCAATTACATTTCAATCAATTGTCGTGTTATATTACCCTTCCATTTTGGTTATAAATTTTGGGTAAGTCCTAACAATAATGATAACAATCAGTAACGTAGCAAGAATTTATCTCACAGGGGGTCATGCAGTATGTTGTGTTATTACTGGCCTGAGGGAGGGGACACCTCTTCCCTTTGAAAAATTTTGAAAAATTAGGTGTCCTTAAGTGCAATCTAGTGCCATATAAACGTACACCTTCACAGTGATGAAACAAATTATCAAACAAGTTCAAACAAAGTTCAAAGTTCAAGTTCAAACAAAGTTCATGTTCACCAAAACAATCAGCAACACTTAACCAAATTTTTCATTTTGCAAAAATTATTGTGTCAGACGAGTCATTTACTACTCTAACAGAACGTTCACATTCCAAAGGCTTACTTCCAGTTTTGAGCTCTCCTTTAACCTATTCATTTTTCTTTTTTGTTAAACTCCTGCTTTTAACAATATTTTTTTAAAAGAATACTCGTTGGAATTTTTTCTGAAGTGCAAAATTACGATGTAACTTGAGAGTATTGGATTGACTCGAAAATCCCTCAAGGAACAGAACTCCTTCGGGAGTAACTGTTTGGTTTATCCATTTGGCTCTTGGCCAGAGAGTGATTAACTCCAAAAAATTGATACTCACTGTCCAACCACCATTAAAATCCTCCATATCACAAAATACTTCAAAAGCTTTGGGATAACCGTCAGGTTTAATCGCACAGACCCCACTTGACCTTCCGGAATTGCACGAGTCTTGTATTTCTTTACAGTCTCTTGGATATTTAGGTTCCTGGTAGAAGAAATACGAGGAACACTTCAAAGAAATAGAAATGATTGTATGTTATTGTGATGGAACATTTACAAATTTGTGGCGCATTTGCCTTAAATACTACTGTTTACGATAATCGGAAAATAAGGGTGAAGGAAAGTTTGTAAAACTGCATTTCAGCCTGCCTCCAGTTACAACATAACTTATAAACAAATTTCGACAAAGAAACCAGTTTCAAGTCTCTTTTCAAGCCTAGCCCAGATATCCATCAAAGTAAGTAATACAACTACGTATTTAATTCTTCGTGGTATTTTTTGTCCAAAATTTTACACAAGTTCACGTATGTTGAGATAGCTTTTGTTGTAGGGATATCTATGACAAACTATTAAAACCCTTAAAACGCGCGGTTCAGATTAACTCCCAATCCGTTTTAAAGGGCACTGAATTCAAATCAGGTCAACTATTTGACTAGATTTGGTTCTTTTTCAAAGGAACATGGTTCTTTTTCAAAGGAACATGATAACTTTTTTTAACCAAAGCTGGAAAAAATAGGAATTGGCTCAGCCAGAAGGATATTATTTTGGAAATGGTTTAGTGTTGTTGAAAGACATCTTGAAACTTTTCTTGAGATTTGAAAGTTTTTTTTTTTATTGTGATTTAAAATCGAAGAAAGGGTAACGAGTTAACTTGTTAAGCGTCACAAAAATAAACAAAAGGGAATAATTCTGACCAAAAGTGGGTCTTGATTTGAAAACAGATTCTGGAACGTCACTAGATACTTAGAATGCCCTTATGACTTTGGTTATAGAGATCTCTTAAGTTTTAAAGTGATTAAAATTTTGGATAAATTTTTATCTGCAAATTTCTGAAAACGTTTGATCAAAAATATGAAGAAATTAGTAATAGGAGGGAATGAAGAAAAACAAGAAACTGCTGAGAAGCGAAAAGTGGGTTACAAGAATGCAACTTACAATTTGTTGAGCTGAAAGCTCTTGCATGCTATCCAACAGAATATTACAATGTGTCACACTCTTCTCTGGAATAAGAGTGACATGGTGAAGTCTTTTGCCTCACACGTGTGTACCCTAAAAAGCAAGACAAAATGATTTCTTTTACACGAAGTTTGAGTAGATAAGGGACGGGATATCAATAAAATCGATTCAGCATGAACTTTCGACATCGTGTAAAGTAACGACCACACTATTTTTCCAAATTATTAAGAAAACTAGTTACCTTACCATAGTGTAATAACATGTCAACTGTTGACAAAACACCTGTCTCTGTGATGTATCCGTAACAGAACAACAGTTTTTAAATTTCGTTGAAGACTTTGAAATCGCCAAGTTTCTTTTATAAAAAGTGGGAAATTTGATATATTGTTGTAAAGATTTGCTGCGCGGTTTAACCTCGCAACTCGAGAAGGTAGGCCTAGTATTTCTTAACTAACATGCTGTAAACATAAGGGTGCTTTTCTCAGCCCAACGTTATCGCAAGGAACAGTTTGAAAGATTGTAGCTGGTATGTTTAAAATCCTCCTATTTTTTAAAACTAAGAATATCCATGTGAGTGTGGTAAAATGGAGAAACTGCTCTCGGTCTAGGACCGGTCTCGAGACCGGCTTTCACCGTTTCGGTCTCAGTTTCGACACTCTGTGGTCTTGGTCTACATCTCGGACCCTTGTTGTCTCAGGAATTTCTCCGGTTTTGTTTCCCGACGGGCAAACACTTTTCGTTGTTTTTTATGCTTTTTAAAATAAACTCATTTATTTCAAAATAATTTTTAAGTTCATTTATTTGAAGAAAAAAAAGTTTATTGAGAAAAAATCATTCATCCAGCCAGTAACTATCTACTATGGGTTAAACTCTCTTCTGTGAGCAGCTAGTAAGTGGATCTTAAACTTAGTCAGTGGAAATACTAGTACATTACACTAGCATACAGGCCAGGGTACTCAGTAAAAGCAAAACAGTGGCAGTCTGGTACTGCACTACATTGCGTGTGTTCAACGGCGTATGAGGCGGGGGCAGGGTGGAGGCACTGTGCCCCCCAAAAAAAATTTTTGGTGAAACCCAAAATTCGAGCAGAGTCTATGGAAATATTCGGGCACAATCCTTGTTAAAAATTTTTTGATTCGTGTAAAAAGATGGAAAAAGTCAAGAGAAAATAAACTTCAGCCTATTCCTTGTAGTATTTTGTTGAACATACCCCCCTCCAAAAATCTGACATCTGATGATGATTTTTGATGATGATTAAACCTCTTTAACTCTAAAATGCTCTACCCTCCACCTTTTGAATCATCCTTAATTGGCAAAGAAAAGATACTACTGGTGGTCTGTCTTTCATGCCACCAAATAAAGTTAAGCCCTTTTGACAAATTAAAGACGCTGCAAGCATTACGCGACTCAGGGGCATAGGCTGGGATAATGGTAAAAAATTCTCAGGAAGATTTCAGATGAAAAATTAAAATCATTACTTAAAAAATAAGGAATTCCTGGAGATATATTCAATTCAAATCTGGCCCGCATCAAATGTAGCACCATTTTGCATCTAGCCCACCCTCCGTAGTCCAATATTTTCCAAAGGGGGGAGACACCCCCTCCCCTTAGACCCTTCCCCCAGGACGGCAATCAGTCATCATTTCATCCGCCCCACCCTCTAAGATGAAATCCTGGCTACGCCCATGGGCTCAGATATTCGGGCAAAAAAGTTGTGCCCCCAAATAGAAAAGGTCCCATACGCCTATGCGTGTTTTTGAATCCTCTTTTCAGTGTTTGTTCAGTGCTATCCATTTCTAGCTCTTCTGACTCACCTCTTGGCTTTTTCATGGCCATATTTCACTCAATCTGGCAACTAATGATCATCTGGCCATCGAAATATAGAATGAACTAATAATATATCAGTCACGAGTATAAATATGTTTAGCTACATCGACCAGAATTCTCTCTTAGATGGAAAAAGTACAAATACAAAAATATTGGCCACACAGTTCGGCTAAGACATGTCGACGAAGTTGCCGAGCCTGTTCAGACTGGCTAACAAAGTCCTGTTTGTCCCCGCTTCCTCAGCGCTCATGGAGAAGATCTTCAACTGGGGGCAACATCATACGCCCAATCAAGTACGCCTCTCTGCAGACATGCTTTAGACACTCATGTTTCTCAAGTTCAATGCTGACAATTTATGAACTGCGAGTACTCCATGGACATGTTTGGTCCGAAGGAAAACTTGACACCCACTAGAGTAATGTGACTCATTTTTCTCTGTGTTAAACAAAGTCACTTTGATGCATTAATCGGCACCAAGTTCATCAACACGGAACACTTTTTGCACTAACTTCGATTTAAAAAAGGGCCACATTAGAAAAATACACGATTATGCTATGTTATTAATTATGTCAACTTGTCTTTGTTTGCCACATAATAATAGAAAACATGTGTCAATGTGATGATGCACTATGGTGCTATATGTCGTTGGTAGAGCATAAGGTAATAAAGTTAGGTAAAAAAGTATTCAGAAAGTTGGGAACAGTGTGTTTCATTTTCCTATACAATATGTACATTCGGTCTCGGTCTTGGTATCGATTTGGGTCTCGGTCTCGGTCCTTGTTGGTCTCGGTCTCGGTCTCGAAGTTCTGCTCCTGATCTCGGTCTCGGTCTCGGTCTCGGTACCGTTCTCGGATATCTAGGCCTCGACTACAACACTGCTTAGAGGTACCGACAAAATGGTTAAAAAAGAAATTTACCATGAAACAACTCAAAATCTTCTTAAAACAATAATGTTACGTGATGGCTTATCTTTTTGGTTCTTGTATCAAAATATGAAACGTTATTGGGGTTGAGGTCATTTTCTGATATTTGTGACGGGAACTGCAGCGGTATAGCTTATATAAGGTGGTATCGTTTACGTTAAACGTTAACGTCAGCGTATGGGACGTCGATAAAAGTTAAAACACGTGCAAAATAAACGTTTATGCACAATCTTCCTCAAAAGTCAAATCACACCAACCATTTGAAATAATCTATCGTTTGCATTTCTCTTACAGCACCCTCCACAACCCAGTTGCGCCGGGCGGTGGATAACGGCAGGGAGTTGTTGACAGCTACTTGATCATATTTACATATACTGGATACTCATATTGTATAAACATAAAAAGTGGGGAAATTATGGTATTCTCTATCGAACTGAAGAGTGGCTGCTCAGACTCAATGACGTTGTGAAGGAACGTGGGATTTTCTCCTGGCCTAAAGTTGTAATATATGGGGGAGGGGGAATGTAATACTAGAATATTTGAAGTGTTCATTGAGTTTTAAGTTAGTAATTTGGATAGCTGATATTTATGACTGCGGTACTTCTGCGGTTGTCTTTCTGCAGTTGTTTTCCAGAAAGCGTCTTTTTTACATAGCACGATTCCTTCTTAGCGCCCTCTTCTTGACTGTACGCTTAAGCCCCTTCTACTAGCTAGATAATATTACTTACTTGGCAGAAGGAGGAAAATGACTTGGGCAAGTCTCTTTAATGACAGGATGTTAAGTTCCTTTCGATTAGCTTCGGCTTGTATTGTATGTAAGCGGTCTCATTTAATTGCATGAAATTTTTGTCATGCAATTTAATAAGCGCTGGATTAAAATCGAAAATGATACACTTAAGCATGTGCCGCTTGATAACTGCTGTTAACTTATCGTCGAAACTCGATGAAGAACGCACAATCGTGTAAGACAATTACAGCTCTTTGGATTGATTAGATTAAACAGACATAACATAAATCTTATCTGCAGCATCCATTCTCCTCTTTTTTCCAGTTCAAAGTTGTTTTTTATTTTTTTTTTTTTTTTTTTTTTTTATTTAGCTAGAGTGTTGTAAAGTGTTATGAGTGGCAACTCAAGCCATTTATCAAAATCAAGGTTATACTCCGAAGGGTTTTCCTGGAGCCGGGAAGCACTGGGGTTTTGCCGTCACTCCAAATTTACCAGTCGTTGACAACAAACAGAGTAGGACATATACCTAGCACACTTTTTGAACGCTTTGAACCCTTTGCGACCATCTAAGGGTTCGGACCAAATTGCCTGTGCTTCAAATTGAATTTCGTAAACATGCCATCGTTCAAAGGCTGCAACTAATACGAGACGATTGAAATCAATATAGTTTAAAGATTGTATCTTCGTGAAAGTGAATTGTAATTATCAGTGATATCTGTTCGCAGTTATTTAGGGAGAATGCATGCAGTGGTAAGAAATATAGCAGAGAACATCGCCATCGGTGTCATGTTTGTGGTACTTGGGCTTGCTACCCCGAATGAGGAGAATATCTCATTGGGTTTTGGCACAAATTTCAGAACCAGTAGACCTGTTTATGGAGTACTGCATGGAAAGGCAAACGTAGACTTCAAGGTGAGGTAGGTAAATATGCCATGGTTTCTATCATTGTTAATTGCTCTAATTGTATTTCATTTTACTATTTAAAGGGATGTATTATTTTCTATGTATACCAGGGTTATGCAATTGTGTTAAAATTACATCAACATCGAACAGAGATAAACCGTTCAATTTCACCGAGTTATACTGGTGTTAACTTTTCTTCCCAAAAATATTTCACTATTCAAGCTTTATGAATGCGGCATCAATTGAAAATTTAGGTTAACAAGTTATTCAAAAGCACAGCAGTAAATTTCTTTCTACGGGGACTATACGTCTTAAAAATAATATTACCGAGGTACCTTAATTTTGGATAGTTATCATTTCGTATTCAAAATTCTAAGTTTTTCAACGTGTATACATTTTCCTTTTCATAAAAACAATATTTTCCGTTTAGAACAATACTCGACATGTTGTTGTTCTATCAAGACGAAGAGCATTGAGATTTTAAGGCTTGGTTGAAGGAAAATATTGCATTTGTTTTACAGAAAATTTTCATAGTTTTTAAACAAATAGTAATAGATACAGAATGATAGATAATTAGAAGGCAGTAGTGTAGCTTTCTTTTTATGAAATAAGGCTCCACAAGGAAGTAATTTGGTAATTTTTCCCTCAAAAGTAATTTGTTCATCCAAACTTTCAAAAATTCAAATGATGCAACATCCATTGCTCTTGTAATGCATAATATTTTGAGGAGGTAAAGCTATTTCTAGAGTTTACTGGTGAGACCGAATGGTTTAATAAAAAAAATTACAATTTACACTCGGAAAACATCCCGTTCCTATCAACCTGAACGCGAACGAAAGCGATCATCCACCGGTTTTGGATCGATAATATCAGCAAGTGTTACTATATTTACTAAGAGTGTAGTATCGAAAGAAGCTAAGAGTCAAAAGGTATCACATTCGAAAATGTCTCCACCCACCTTATCAGAGTTTTCTTTGACCTTCCGTGGCTGCATTAATATGGCGTTACTTTGACTTAATCCATGTTGGATTGCATCATGTATATATTGTCAAAAATTAAAACCAAGTTGGGTTAGGGTCTGGCTGGCTATATTCGAACCTCAAGCAGTATTCGACCATGCAGGGAAAGAATTGATTCATTTCTTAGAAGTGCATTTCAGGAAGCATTATTGCCGTACATAATTATTTGCATTTATTGTCATTGCAGTTAGCTTGGATTTCGTATCTTTTTCTTTGAAAGAGGAAGCTTTTATCTGTCTTTATGTGAATTGTAATAGACAAATGTTTTGTTAATGGTATGGTTTCTGCTTTCAAATGCTTAAATATTTTTTTTTAAATGAAACCTTAAAGATTCGGTTGCTATAAATTTTCTTTTATCACAATTTCTTAGTAATATGACTTGATTGTAACTGACACTTTCTGTAAAGTAAAAGTTTTTGAGCTTTTAATTAGATATGTCTTCCGATTGAAAGAAACATACAGGGATTTTCTTCCTTCATATGCAAATTTGTGTTAAAGATAATCTGTTAATTTCAAACAAGTAGGGCGATGGCTTTGAATTTTAAAACATTCCATTTTTATTCATAGACAACACCTATCTGTTTCATTTTATTGCCAGGTTTGTAGCACAGCCAGACAGACGTCGGTCCACGTATATTGCAATATTAAACTTGACAGTGTTTCCAACACAATAGCCTGTGCAATGGTGGCCCATTCTACGAGAAGATCAGTGGATTTTTGAAGATGAAATATCCCGGCTTTAAAGAGGAATGTCGAATGGACATACAGGGGGCTATACTTTAAGATGTAAACAGCAGTGCTTTTTGTTCTTAAACTTTAAAGGGGTGCCCCATTCTTCGACTTTGAGCCTGCTTGACAGTAAGAGGCAGTGTTACATGTAGCTCTTTTGGGCGTTTACTCTAAAACAAGATCAACTATTTTGTTCTTGCCTCTGCAAATGCTGAAAGCTGATTACTTGTCTTGTTTGGAAAAAGCTACTGGTGCCTTCTAAGGATATGTTTTAGGTGAAAAGTCTTTTACAACTTGTAACTTCGGAACTTGTTAGCTACCTGTTGTGTAACTGCCCGTTTTCTTGATAATGTGTGAAATAGAATATCTGCATTTCATTTTTACGAATCATATAACACGATTAACTTTCAACATTTTTTACCAGTGAATTGCATTTTGGTTTAAAACGTTGACATTGAATTGTATGCGAACCTGTTGACACATCCTTTACTTTTCCAAATTGTTCTACGGCAATAGCAAATTTTCATTGGAGTGTGTTTCGTGAACAATTCTAACATGTCATGTAATAATAAATGTAATGATATCCTCGTTTTTATGAGTACCCACTTATTCTGAACTTACTCATCAATTACCTGTATTGGCAGTAGGAAATACATAAGTAGTCGACACGCGGTGCATTTCTGCTTTTAAATAAAAAGTATCTACTTCAAGGCTGTATTGTTTGTTTGAGGAAAATAAGTTTGTACAGACCGAGGATTTCCTCCCTTACTCCATCACAATTGTTGTCAGTACCTTTTTACACCCAGCCATAGTCTTTATTCTAATCTAGTAACACAGTCCACAAAAAAGCTTTTCCCTTCATCACAGCTGACGAATCAATGACTTTTTTCAAAAATGAAAGTCCGTTCTAACATCCGATTTCTTTCGCTTCAACAAAGTATAATTTTCAAAATAAGAACGACTCGTCAACTGCTGTAATAATGTCGTTAAAATGAAAGTAAAAAAACTAACCGGAGATTTATGTAAAGAAGGGTAACCGAAAGTGTGACCTTTGTAACTAATCACAACATTTGTGACGAGTCAAAGCAAATAACGCGCCAATGAGAGAGTTTTGAGTAAATTACGAACACAACAATAATTCTGCTGTATAGAATAAAATACTTTTCTTTCTAAAAGTGGGTTTTGTGAATTCAAAACATACGTATGTCAACATCTTTTCGTCGAAAACTTATAAGTTGTTATTCCATCTTTTAAAACATAAGGTTTTCAATGAGGTCGAACAGTGATTGAGCACAGTATCAAATGGCGTGCAAAATTTCGATACAAGGATGCTTCCTGACTTAAACGTCTACCTATCTTTACATTTGTTAACTTAAAAAAGACTATTAAGGAATTATATTCATGGACCGTGACCGTAGAACATGTCACTGGACAATGGCCGTTTCCAAATGATTAGAACTACGTCAAAATCAAAGATTAATCAACATGCAAATAAGACTTTTTTAAAACCAACGACATATAAGACACATAGACTCCAGGCTGTAAATTCAGATATTAACGTCTATTTGTAACTCTTTATGTAAATCTTTTAAAGAGTGCATCGTTAAGGTACTTTCAGTCAATGAAAGTAATGAGTAACACATCTGGTTTCCTTTCGACATCTGTCACTTATCTTTTAATATTTAAATGAATTTTATCAACATAAACGTCTTTTGACATGTTAAACATATGAACTCTCGAAATATATCACATTATATTTATCTTTAAAAACAGAAACTCGTTTTCCTTGACTTTGTTTTACAGCTAGAATTTCTTATTTTCGTTTTTTGGTAGGATTTGACTTTTTTACACCTATGCCTTCCCTTGCACTTTCCGCGTGTTGAATGTGTGTTGTACTTAAAAGCAAAGCTGTCTTGAACAACGACTTTGTTTATTTATGGATATCCACACGAAAATTGTTATAAAACTAACAATACCGAAGAACGTTTCTACCGCATGAACGTTTCTTAATGATAACGTCATGAGAAAAATGTAATAAAAGTTTTATACGTTGCTTGGGGTATTGTTTCATTGAAAAAAAAAACCTTTTCAAAAGACGTAGACAACATTTGATATCGGAGTGACTAAACAAAGACAACATCTGTTCAGACAGCATACGTACAACCTCTTCCATAACACTCTCTGTAATATTGTCCTGAACTAGATACTTTCGTGCAATTAGATCCTGAAAACTCTGATGAAACCCAAACTAGAGGTTACCATCAAAAACAGAGCATTGAGAAAACTTCCCTTTACTTCCATATAACCAACTTTGCATTAACCATACACAATGTACTCACACTCAAACTTTTGCTTTCGTGAAACTAGACAAACATGATTTTTAAATCATTTAGGCAAGAACGAAACATGCAAGAGCTGCAAAATGATGTTTAGGGACATTTAGAAAAGCTGCCCTTTGTATACGATGAAGTATTTTGTTTGTACTGAAGTGAAAGAAGCTGACTTCATTCAAATTAGAGCTGTCTAAGCACTAGGCCGTTCTCTACATTTACTTTGTTATACGTTAATTGTATAACCTTTCAACAATGCGAATGTATCTCAAGAAAGATAGGTAACAACAAACATGAAATCATGATTGTGATTAAAAGTTACAAATGATTTCAAGGACTCAGTATTTCAGAAAATGTTTTACTCTGACATTGACAGAAATGGTTAACATAAAGTTTGGATATGAGTTGCACACACTGGAATTATACAATACATTTAATAAAATATTTGAAACTGCTTCATAAATTTCAAAGACATGCGGTTCATTTGGTATGGTTATAGTACAACATCATTAGTTCGTCCATCCCTTACGAGAGGATTTGACATCTAATTAATACAAAATTCATGTTGAGCAAAGTACACACACGCAAGATGACCTAGTACTTGATCCTTCATTTAACTCGTTCTATGATAGCAGACGTACAATTGCGTTTAAATGTTCCTCTCGTTCCGAATTTGTGGAATTTTGGTAGTAACATTCATTATTGTCAAACTTTATCTCTCCAACGATGTACTATTGACGATATGTTTCATGTTCCTTTGGTTGCATAGTCATTTAAACATTTATCCTTACATTTCTTTTTGAGAATGATCCGTGGACACTTCTAGTACTTTTCTTCTTTTTGTGGCAATTTATACCACATCTCCTTTCATTATGGATACTGTACTTTTTACTGCACGAATATACCAAGACAGTATTGCGGATGACAAACGCACCTGTACTCCATTAAAGCGCATTCTTTCAAAGACTTCAGGGCCAGTTTGTTATACATTTTCTTAGAATTACTCACATAACTCACATAATGACCCAAATCTATTGTTCAATGTAACCATCTTCATATTCCCAAGTGCTGCTTTCCAGGGTGAAGTAGCTTCGATTCCCATTTTCTCCTGTATCTTCATCTTCGCTACCCTAAATTGTCAAATGAAAAGAAGACGTCGTGCTTCAGTTTGGATAAAATTGTTACATAGAACAAAAAGTAAAGCTATGTGGCCCAAATTCTTATCTTTGAAATGTTATCCTGTGCTGCGATATGAAATCTCCATGTATCCATCTGTTAACATAATCAGGTTTCTCACATGGTGTTTTTACTTTATTATTGTAAGTTATTCGGTCATTTAATGAGACAAAATCAAGTTTCTAAACATGGCAAAATCCCACACAAATGAAAAAAAAGGTATGGAGGATTTCCGAAGGTTGTCATATTATTTTTATATTAGGAGAGAGAAAAGGTTTACTTTGAATAGTATACTTGTAGGACAGCATCAAATTATTACGCAATCAGCATTTTCAAATCCAGAAATAGATTCAAGTGATGTTAAACAGCAAATACTGAAACAAATCACGTACCTGTTTTACACTTTGCAAAAGACAAACGAGTTTTTGTTTCCATTCACTAAGAGCAGGTCGTTCATCAACAGCTGTATCCCATGATGCAAGCATCGCACTGTAGCTGTGTAAGAAAAGTCAACTTAAATTTAGGAGGGATATCCGTAAGCGCAATCTGTTGTTGCCGAAGTGTGACATTTCCCAAGTAAAATGTATTAATGCAATCAAGTGATTTACAGCTTCACTTGGTCTTCTTTCCACCTTTGGTCTGCACTCAGCGATGCACTCGGGTATTTGGTGTGGGGGGGGGGGACTAGGCATATCAAACTTTATGTCACCTCAGCACTTTCAAAACACTACAGTTGAAAAGCATTACCAGGCAATTTAGCCATGCGCATCTTAGCTTTGAAAGTATGCCTGAATAGCAAAATAAAAAATATCAATCCTGAAATTTACTAAATTAATACTAGGTCATTTACTAATATATCATACAGTTTGTCAGTTGAAGTATTTTGATAAATTGTGGCACTTTTGGATATGCCGTATGGAAATGCCGTAGTAAAATATTTTAAATGCAATACATTTCCAATTCTTATTTTCTAATTTAAAATGCATTCTTCCAGTCATAATTACCGTTCAGATTTTAAGCCCTAACCTGTATTGCATTTAAATAGAAAAGGGGATCTGGAACGTGTAAAATCAACAGGAAAGAATAAGACAGGTAACAGTCGCGAAAAATCAGCTTCTCTTCACAAGGACTTATAAGGTCCTATTAAGAAAAGGGTCGTGTTGTACATTGTAGCTCTACAAGTGTATTGGATACCTTCAAATGTTATGTTTCAATACGTACATTCCTCCAGGACAGGTCAACGGTTGGTCTAAGTTGCGCAATTTTCTTATCTCCTGTTCAATTTCCTCGCAAGTTAAGCCGCTATAAGGAATTTCACCTGTGATATTTAAAGAACGTAAAAGTTTACTCTAAGCATTAACATAGAAATGGGACTGTGACGAGCCTTCCCCCTCTCAAAAATATGGTGGACGGAAGTCACCTCCTCCAACCCCCACCCCCTCAAATTTAAGGTCGAAAGCTAATTACTTATTCCCTCTATAAAATGACAAACATTAGTAGTTATTTTCCTTACATTAAAATTTACACAATATGTCGCTCTATAGACCATCAAAAATTCCCAAAAGGGCGGGTTACACCCCTCCTCTCAGACAGTACCTCACCAGGAAGGTGGTCGGGAGAAAGACCTTCCTACCTCTATGACCCTTAAGAGACAGTTAGTCCTCCAAAGCACTTCACGGGACAAGACAAGATAAAAGACAATGAACAGCCTCTCTTCGCTTCCCACAAGTATTTCCCCTTTCATAATCGGCATTTGGAATAAAAAACATCTTTAACCAAGTATCACATACACTGTTGGTGTAAGACCTGGTTTTAAGTCCTCACTTTTAAGAAAATTACTTGTAAGAACCGTTTTGGGACTGACTTAATGTTGATAACTGATATAATATCTATAGTCATGATCTGACCTGCAATATTCGTATCATTGCAAATGTATCTTCGAAAAGTCCATTGCAATAATACGGCACCTTTATGGATACACAGCTGGCAAGGGACATTTGCCGCTTGCATTGATAATACTGCACACAGGAATTAAATCGTGTAGTATATTTTGTAAACATACCAAGTGAATATATTTCCCAGGCAACAATTCCCAATGTCCACACATCTGATTTGTCAGTGTAGTGACGTAAGAATATAGTTTCCGGTGGTAACCAAGCTACCGGTGGAAAAGGCTGTGAAATGAAAAATGATTTTAAAAGTAAAACATAATGAAGTTCCAGGAAACCTTCCAGGAAATACTGTTTTACTTATATTAACTCGACGCAATCTTCTAAATAAACCCGTTTTTCCTTTCATGGTTGTTAAAAAAATTCAAGGAGTCTTGAGGAGGTTTCTTGCGAGATAGCTGCAACTGTACAAAAGGTCAACCATGTACCGAGCATGTTGCATCAAAATACCCTTCTGAGAACTCTACACCCAGTACAGTCATGACTCTTTTTTCAGCTCCCACAAACAACTGAAATGTTTCTTTTGTTGGAACGTTGTCTTTTGTGAATGACTTTGGGTACGTTTGCTGATAAACGTCTTTCTTGCGTACGCAAAAGAGACCAGTTTCAAAAGGAGGCTGGACACTTATACCGAAAATTTTGAGCTCGTCTGCCCGAAAGAGTTTAAATTTTGCCAGAACAGCCAGATATCCCCTGAATGGGTGGGTTCCAGGCTTTTCAGTCCAGTTGATTCTGCTTTCATTTAAACTCTAAACTACTCATTTAAATTTTATGACAATATTTTCTGCAGATGTGGCGAGTTTCTTTGATGAACAATTTGGAGTTTAACGTGAATGTAGTTTACTGAGAATGGGGTTATATTTATGGATTTTCCATACACCACAGTTACAAACGTGAAATATTTTGGTTGATTACTTTCACGTTTGTAAATGTTGAAGTAACATAAGACAACGTCAGACAAAGCGTCACTGTGATTTCACTCTAAAAATCGTGACTGGCCCTTAAACAAGTCTCGGTTTAATAGTTAAACACTCTTCAAACAGAACAGAAAGGAATTCGATATTTTTGTTCAGCATTTTATTATATTTCAAATTAGTGTGGAGTGATAAGGAAAATGTTTATTTCCTAAACGCTGTATTTAAGAATGTAGACATTTTGAAAACTCATACAAACACAAACCAATCCAAGCACAGTTTTAGCTAAGTAATACTAAGCAAAATAACATAAAACACAACAATTCATTACCTTTTGTAAAATTTGATTCATTCTCTCTGTAGACAATGATTTAGGCCAAAAGTCGTACAGTTTACAAGTGCACGTCTTATTTAGAAGAACTTTCCTTGTACACAGGGCTGGGTGACGATACTATTGTTCGTGTAAAAGATATCAAAAGTTATTTAACTTTTTCATTTTTTTTAATAACAAATGTTCACAAAGGTGGTTTGACAAATAAAGATTTAATAAAGAAAGTAAAATTTTATGATTAAATAGAAAATAGGTAAATTTAATCCCAAATGGACATACATCTCTGTCTGTAAGATACATCAGGCCATCAACTACGTCCAGAGTGAAACCAGTCAGGTGAATGGCTCTATCGTCCAAGGTCTGGGTAATACTGCACTGAGAGTCACGTGATTGTTGATAATTCCTCATTAAGAAATCTCTCAGAGTTCCGTACTCGAGATACTCCGTGTAAATATAGTATGGAACTGTATTCCAAGAAAGAAAATAAAAAGGATATTTATTCATACAGCAACTACTTTGCTCCTTTTCTAATATTTAAGAGACTATCAGAGTGTCAAATGTATCTCGTTATTGTTCACTTGTGGGATCTCAACTAACGGTATCTATTGTAGGTAAAACGATAAAATATTTTACTATGACATATTCCAACAACTGTGCGTAATTAAAAAATCTAAGTACACTTTCTGTTATTTCGTCAACAGAACTTTTGTTAAATCCATGTTAAATACATTCAGCACAAAAGATTAGAGCAATGTACTTTGGGAAGGTATCCCTGACAGAGCGCCTACATGACTTACAAATACGTTTTACTCAGCTTTCTATCTTACCATTTGCTGTAGAAACGCCTAGTATATCAATGATATTTCGATGTTTATTCAAGGTTGCAACGCTTTCTGCTAAAGTTTTAAATTTCATATGATCTTTCATCTGCACGCTGTCTGAAATGAAATCACCAGAGGCAAGAAAGCCATTATGATACCGGCCAGCTAAAACTGATATTTTAGTCTATTTGAATCTTTATTATGCATATCTGTTTATGCAAAGCACTAAAAGGCTTAAAACAAAGCGCTTCAATTATACATGGTTTGACAATGGCTATGATATCATAATTAAGACGGAGAAATAGAAGACTTCTTTTACAGAAACGTCCGTAGGTAATTCGCAGTTCATTACGTCGTAATTAGAGTCAAACATTACTATCTGTGAATAACACCACCCTTTGCTTCGCAACTAGGATGCCTTTATGGAGGATAGGTCAATTTTCCTCACCTGATACACACTTTGCTATAATTTTAGTAATGGTATCTTTGCTAAACGTAGCATTGGCGGTCCAGTACTGAAACATTCCTTCACCAGGAAGTTGTACTATCATCTCAACGTTTGCTACCTCTTCCGCTTTATCTTCAACATCACAATAAATTTCTTCATTGTCTGTTTCCGGCGATATCAACACTTCAAAAGGAAGAAAGCAAATACCAGTGCATACATGAGATGAAGTCATTGTTATAATCATTTCTTTATTTTAAACATTTTTAAAGGTAGCTTTTAATATGGAACTTTTACACCATGACTTTAACAACATGCAGAACCGAACACCTATTTTGCATATGATAAATGAATGAATGAATGAATGAATGAATGAATGAATGAATGAATGAATGAATGAATGAATGTTCTGCATACTTGGGAGTCCATTCTGAAAATAGTAGGAAAAATAACTTTATGGAGCTTACTTGATTGACGAATCGCTGGTAATTCTCTTGATGTCATGGATATTCCATTCACCTGCCGATCATTATGAGTGCCGGTTAGTTGTAAACTTCAAAAAATAATAAATAAAGAGTAGCTGAAAAAGTGCATGTTTCCGAGAACTAAGAGAAATTTTGAATGTTTAAAGAAAAAATTCCACCTTGCGTCATTATTGTAAGTTTATGCAGTCTTACCATTTTTGATGCAATATCTCAATTTGCTTCCATTTTTATGTATGGTAGTGATGAACTTAAAACTGATAATTGGCATAATGGAAATGGTGATTTGGGAGAAACGCATGGGGATCGAAGCTGTCCTAAAATCTTCCCACATTAACACATCCAATGTAACAGTGAACTTTACTCCTTTTCATCGCATAAAACAAAGTTCATCGTTCTTTCACTCTTTAACAGATGAAATGTCAATCACTTACGCTGATATAACGGAAGATTTGGAAGCTGAAATTAAAAATAACATATACTTATTTACATATTATACCTTATTTATGTCAACAGTCTCATTCGTCACTGACGGTTTCACATCATCTTGTCACTAAATATTTCTGTATTATTACAAGGGTACGAAACTACTTTGCAAAACATAAATAAAAAATATATATGTTATATATATATATATATATATAGTTTATAAGTTGCAATAGAAATGTTAATGAAATTTCACCTTTAACTCTCCCAGTAGCAAAGCCTATACAACAAACCAGAACCATCACAAATGTTGCAGCAAGACCTAGAATTACCAAAATGATAAGGTTGTCGGAGTGACCATCTTCAGATTGCCCTTCATAAGGAGATAAAAAACATGAATTTGCATGCAATATAGCGGTATTGATTAGGTTAATGGAAACATTCACATTTTTTACAATAAATAATTCCGTCCAATTAAGCACACGACGTCCTCTCAATATTATAATCACTTGAACCAAGATTTAAAAGAGATTACTTTACCTGAAAAGAATAAAACAAAAATTGTATTTCCAACTGCATTAATGATTGAGATTCAAATATACTCCTTAATATCAACCTTTGTTGCTCTACCTACCCCTAGAAGTACTAGTTATGCCATTACCTCTGAGACCTTTCCGTTTATACATGAGTTATAGTCCAAGCGAATGTGGTCTTGAAGTGTTCTATTTAACATTGTCATTATTAAAGTTTATACTTAAAAAGTATCAAAATGTTATAGAGGCTAGTCGAGTGTGAGTATCTCAAATAAAGGTACGTGTCACACACTACCGATTCCTGAATTTCGGTAGATGTTCGTAACAGCCCCGTGAAAACTGGGACGAAAAATTACTGCTTTTGGACGACTTCTTCCAAAATCTTCCAAAGTCATCCTGCCATTAAAAATTGTCAAGGACAGTTATGCATTCCAGTTTTGTTGCCTGGACTATTCCATTGTAGAATAGGAACCATAATAGCCTCCAAGGTTTCTTTTGGCTATGAAAAAATAACTAACTCGTCCTTCAGCAGTAGACGACAATAATTGAGACCTGTAATAAGTCCCCATTTCAAGATGAAACAGTCGGCCAGTTGCGCAGTGGTGATTCTTTTTCTTCTTAACCTTCAAAAGTCTTTCAAAAGGAACGAGTTTTCCTACCAAAATCGTCCAAAAGGAGAAGGACGAATTTGGAAGAAGAAAAACTCTTCCAAGTTGTTCCATTCTTTACTGGGAGATGAATCAGAGCTTAATGTGTTAATAAATACACAAACAAGACACTAAATGAATTTCTAATTTTTTCGGAAAAGATCTTTTCAGATGTAAAATGGAAAATTAACACTGCCTTTAAAATGTTTATTTAAAAGAGAGATGAACTTATTTCATACCTTCTACATAAAATGTAACGTTCTCCACCTCTGTCTTGTTAGGTCCTGGAAGAAAAATGACACACCTGACCGTGTCATTTTGCTTTGGTTGGAATTTTAAAACGCTATATACATTTGATGGACGTCTTATTTCGAGCTTAGTTTCATCAGCTGGATATCCATTAATCATCCATGTGAGCTCAGCTTGTGGTTTGGCGCCTGAAGCATCACACGTAATAGATACCCTCTCTTCCTTTTCGATGTAAATGACGCCAGACGAGTTGAAGTCAACCGTTAGAATAGGTTCCTGTAATACTGAAAATACAAAACAAAAAGCAAGGCATCTTAAAATTGCGGTACTAGCTGTATAGAAGCTGGACATGTAATTTTGTAGAAGTACGGTAACAAAGTTAAAGTTATTTTCTTATAAACCTGGCACATGATAGAGCTTAGTTCGTTAAAGAGAGGACAATAGCAGACTTTAATCATTGCTAAATGCACCCAAGGGATGATCATGGGAGCTGGGAGTATAAACAATAGCGCTTATGTCACTACTCTATTGTTTATACTCCCTGTCCCCATGACACCTTGGGTTAATTTAGCAATGATTAAAGTCTGCTGTATAAAGCTGACCCTATGATTCAACGATATCACCTAAAATGAAGGAATTATTGTACCAATTATTGTCATAACCAAACAATAAAAATTTGTATGTCTGAAATATCTTACACTACAATAAATTCAGCACGGTATAAATCTTAGTTAAATTTCTATGTATGAGAACCTACCATAGCTTACTAATTCTATGCTGATCTCATCAGTTATATTTACTTCATCAATTATGCTACTGCAGGTAAATACTTCTTCGTCTTTGCTTGCATTAAATATCAACGTTGAGGTTATGTCAAAAGTGGCGTTCATTGTGTTGTTTTGTTGCATTTGTGTGTTATCAGTTCGGTTTTCCACCCAAGTAATTTGAGGAGCTGGCCTGGCTCCGATGGCATAACATGTTATGTTGACTTCTTCAGATTCTTTAACATACGTTGTCGATGACATTTCGACGCCATTGACTTTCAGATACATTTTTGGTTTAACTGCAATGAAAAAATATCCGCTAGCTTAACGAAAGTGCATACAGATTTAATCACAACACGTTTGTAACTAATTAATATTTACAAGCATCTAGCTGTT